>PVIC010025514.1:8949-25521 GCA_004025085.1 Thryonomys swinderianus
CTTTTTTTTTTTTTTTTTTTTTTTTTTGAGACAGGGTCTCACTTTGTAGTTCAGGCTGGTGCTGAGCTCACTATGTAGCCCAGGCAAGCCTGGAACTCAGCAATCCTCCTGCCTCTGCCTCCCAAGTGCTGGGATCACAGGCGTGAGCCACCACGCCTGGCACTGTGGTATGTGGTATTGATTGCTGGTGGGTGTGAGTCACCACGCCCAGCATTGTATGTGGTTACCAGGGTTGAACTCAGGGCCTTGCGCTTGCAAGGCAGGTGCTGGAACCACTGAGCTAAATCTCTGGCCCTTTAAAACATTTTTTAAGATAGGATCTTTGGTAAGTTTTCCAGGCTGTTTGAATTTGTGATCCTCCCGTTTCAGCCTGCCGGTGTGCTGGTACTACAGCCATGTGCCACCATGTCTGTGTATATTCACCCATTTAAAATATATAGCTTGATGGTTTTACACACACAGAGATCATCGTGTGACCACCACCACTATCATGATTCAGACATTTTCATTAACCCCCAAATTTCTTCCTATCCCTTTCTCTGTCAACTCCTTTGAATCCCTGTACTACTTTTCTGTCCTAAATAGTTTTACTCTGTCTAGAATTCCATACAAATGGAATTCTGTGGTAAGAAGTCTGTGCCTTTCATTTAGATTTTGAAGTTCATCTGTGTGGCCACATGTGTCAGCAGCTGTGGATTTATTGTTGTTTTTCTCCCCAGATGAGAATTTCAGTGGGGGCCCAGTCGCATCTTGTTTACCTATGTTTCTTTGGCTCACAGCATGACGCTAACACATGGTAGGGCTCAGGACCTGTTTCTTAAATTGAACTGGGCCTAATGGGCTGTGACTGCAAATCTAGGAGGGCTTTGGAAACGGATGTTCATAAGGAAGGGCCCCCATGCAATATGCCAGCGGCCTTTGTGCTGAACTCCAGCTGATCCACTATTCACCCTGCAGGTCTGGCTCCCTCGCTTCTTTTTTTCTTTTTTTGTTTTTTGTTTTTTGAGACAGGGTCTCGCTTTGTAGTTCAGGCTGGCCCTGAGCTCACTATGTAGTCCAGGCAAGCCTGAACTCAGCAATCCTCCTGTCTCTGCCTCCCGAGTGCTGGGATTACAGCGTGAGCCACCACACCCAGCACTGTGGTATGTGGTATTGATTGCTGGTGGGCGTGAGTCTCCACGCCCAGCATTGTATGTGGTTTCCAGGGATGTGCTTGTGAGGCAGGCACCAGAACCACTGAGCTAACCCTGCAACCCTCCCTTGCTTCTTTCTAACCTGCTTCCCTTCTCTGGTCTCAGCCCCCCTTTCACACTCCAGTCACCTTCTAGCCTTCGGAATTCCCTGTGACACAGAGCCCTCTTCCAGGACCCTCCCCTGGCTCTGCGGACCTTTCTTTGTGTTTCAGGGGCCTTTCTCTGAGGCTCTTTTAGGATAAAGAAGGCAGCAGCTGGCTACCCCATCCTGGGAGCCAGGCTATCATTTCTTTCCTTTCTCTCTTTCATTTCCCTTCTCCCCCTTTCTCTTCTGACTCAAACACCTTCCTATTGGAGGCTCTTAGAGAAATCTACATTTTATATGAAGGGCTTTGGTATTTGATTTCTTTCCCTTGGTCCCCTCCTTCTTTCTCCCTCTCCTCTCTCCTCTTCCTTCCTTCACTCTTCTTGTTAGCCTATCCTGCTCTCCTCTTCTCACTTGTTTCTCTCCTTCCTTCCTTCCTTCTTTCCATCCATCTTTTGAGCCAGAGTCTTGCTATGTAGCCTCAAATTCATGGAGATCCTTCTGCCTCAACTTCCCAAGGCCTGTGTCACTGCACTTGGCTTGTTCTCACCGTTCTTGTCAGCCTCCGCTCACCTCCACTCCTCCTTTTCCTAGCACCCCCTCCTTTCTCTCCCAGCCATTCCTTTCTTATTCTCCTTCTCCCTGCCTTCTGGTTTTGTCTTCAGGACCTCCTTCTCTTCCTGGTTTCTTTCTTTTTGTTTCCTTTTCGTTTTTGTACTGTGGACTGAACCCAGGAGTGCTCTACCAATGAGGTATATACCAAGCCCTTTTGTTTTTTAGACAGTCTCACTAAATTTCCCAGACTGCCCTGGGACTTGACTTAGATCCTCCTGGTTAGCTTGGATTACAGGTGTGTGTACCACATCCTGCTCAAGTCAACTTTTTAGGTCATTAACATTGATATTTATGTGCTTAGTGTGTACTTGTATTTTTATACATAATTACCATTATGTACTTGATGACTGTTAGAAAGGTGAACCCCCATATGTTGGAGGTGAAGCAGGGGCCAGGACATCCTTGGGCCTTGTTTCATCTTGCCGCTTCCCTTCTAGCAAGTACACAGATCCTCTGACTGCAGCTCCTCTTGGCTCTAATTGTCCAAGAGCATCCCCGGAGCTCAGGAGTCTGCTGGGTATACTCACTGTAGGGTCCAATGTCCTTTCTCCTTCCAGGCAGTAGTTCATGTACTGTCATCACACACACACACACACACACACACACACACACACACACACACCCTTTTTGTTTCCTTCTTACTAATGGGACTCCATGTACCCTTCTATACTAGTGAGGCATCCCCCACCTTCAGTACTGGGAACTGACATTAGGGCTTTTGTACTGATTTACATTGTCAGGCTTTTAAAATTTTGTTGTTATTGTTTGAGAGAGGATCTTGCTCTGTAGTTCAGGGTGGCCCTGAACTCACTATGTAGTCCAGGAAAGCCCCAAGCTCACAGCAATCCTCCTCCCTCTGCTTCCTGAGTGCTGGAATTACAGGTGTGAGCCATCACTCCCTGCATTGTGATATGTGCTACCTGGGATTGAGTTCAGGACCTTGCACTTGCCAGCAAGATGCTGGAACCACTGAGCTAAATCCCTAGCCCTAAAAATTTTTTTGAGATAGGGTTTCATTAAGTTCCTAAATTGGTCAGGCTGAATTCAAAGTTGGGATCATCCTGCTTCAGCCTCCCAGAATGCTGAGATTTCAAGCAAACACTACTATGACTGCCTGGGTGTTTCTTATGTTTAGATTCATCATGCATACTCTATGTGTCCCCAGAACTTGTCCATGAGTGTCTATTATGTTTCTGCCAGGTAGCTCTATTTGGTTGGTGTGTCTGTGTCCTAGGCACAGGGGAGAGGATACTTTCTGAATTTGTCCACGATGTGCATAAAGTGTGGGTCTTGAGAAGCTGCTTTCCACGTGGCTGGGTGGTTGTGTGTGCCTTATGTCTGTGCCCTGATGGCCCCAGTGCCTAGTTTTTGTATAAGTTGGTTGAGAATTTCCATATTTGTGTTACATACACATAGAGGAGGTTGCTCTATATGAGGGTTTCTAGTGGTTACATAGCTATTCTATGTATGCCCCATTAAGTCCCTATACCTACCTACACGCACAAGGGTAGGTACTTATTGCATTTATCTGTGTTGTGCACACTGTATATGTCTCAAGAGGCTGCCCTGGATGGGGGGTAGTAGGTATAGCACTTTCATGTCTGCTATGCACATACGCTATAGGGCCCGGATACTTATTTTGTACGCCCATGGGGTAGGTATTTCCTGTGTTTATTTCTGTTACGAACTTGCAGTGTAGGTCCCGGGAGCCTTCCCTGTGCACGTGGGCGGTTGGTGATCCTCGTGTTTCTCTCACACACGTTCCCCTGTGCCCACACAGTGCGCATAGGGCATCTGCACCAGTAACAAAGCAAAAGGCGGCTTCAGTTGCTAAGCTGAGAGAACTGAGCGATACTCATGTCCTCCTCCTCCTCCTCCTCCCCACTCTCCCCTCCTCCCTCTTCTGGCGCCAAACCCCTTCTCAGGTCTGGGTACCCTTGGTTGCCTCATCCTCCTTCTGCACTTCCCCAGCCCCGCCAGCAGGGGGCAGGAGCCTTGCTCTCTCCTCTGACTGCACAGACCTTCCGTGGTCCAGGGCCCCTTCCCGCTCTGCGTTCCTCCCCATCCCTCAGCGGTGCTGTGCCTGGCACAGGGGAAATAACCAGTGCGCGGGCACTGGCCTCCTCTCTCCCGCCCCTCCCTTCCCTTCTTTTTCCAGCTGTGCTTCCCTCCTTCCTTTCCCTCTCCCCTAGGTGTGCCCCTAGAGCCTCTTTCCCCCTCCGGGCCTGCTTTCACCCCTGGACTGCCCCTCCTGCTTTCTCTGGGCTGTCTCTTGACTCCTTTTCCCATCTCGCTCAGGTCTCATTCTCTGTGGCTATTTATCTCTCTTCCTGTCTCTGGTTTTGTATCTCCCTGCAGATCTCTGCCCTCCAGAAATCCTCTTCCATGTCTGTCTCCATCCGCCTGTATCACTTTGAGTCTCCTCAGGTTTCTCCTTTCCTGTCTCTTTCTTGCAGCCTCTGTCCACGTCCGTCTCTGTTTCTCTGCATCGTTTGGATCCTCTAAGTCTCTGTCTTTGGTCTCTCACTGCCTCATTATTATGGTTTCTTAAGTGCCTTGGTCTCATTGTCTCTTTGGGGCATTTCTGTCTTAGAATATGTGTATTTCTGTCTACTCAGTAATTCTCTTTCTCTCTCTCTCTCTCTCTGCCTTCCTTTCTGGCCCTCTGTCTCTGTATCTCTTGGTTTCCCTTAATGTCTTTCTGGATTTGTATGTCTCTTCCTTTAAAAGGCTCTTCATATCTCTTTACTTGCACATGTCTCTTATCTCTGCATCTGTCTCTCTGTCTCTGCCTCCCTATCTCTGGATCTCTCCAACTCTGTGTTGCCTCTCTCTGGCTGTCTCCTATGTCTGACTCTGGTGTCTCTCTCTTATCTCTGTGCTCTTCTGTCTCTCGTCTCTTTATGGTTCTCTGTCTCTGCATCTCTCTGCATCTCGGTCTCTGTTGTCTCCTGTCCATCTGGTCTCTATCTCCCTATCCTGTGCTGTCTTTCTGACTCAGTCTCTCTCTCCTCCCTCCCTCTCTTTCCATGGACCTCCTTTTCTTATCTCTTCGCCTCTGGACACCTCGGACTCCGTGCCTCTGTGTACCCATCTGCTCCACACTGCCCCGCTCTGTCCTGTGCCTGAGTGGCTCCGCGTGTCTCTCCCTGGGCCACCTCTCTGCCCCTGTGTCCCCTGTTCTACCGCCCCGTCTTCTGCTTTTCTTCTTTGTCTCTGGGTGTCTCTTCGAGTCTCTGGCTTTGGGCCTCTCCTTCCCTTTGAGTTGCCCTCATCTCTTTCTGTCTCTCCTCGCTGTGCCTGTTTCCGGGTGTCTCTGCCACTGAACATCTCTCTGTCTCTGGGCGTCTCTGTGAGTCTCTGGGACTCAGGGTTTCTCTTGTCTTTCCACCTCCCTCTGCTCTCAGCCTCTTTTCCTTTCTCCTCCGTCTCTGTGTCTCTGGTGTCTCTGTGGGTCTCGGCGTTTCTCTTATTTCCGTGTCTCTCTTCTGCTCCCCCGCACTCTGTTCCCTGCCTCTGTTTCCCTCTGGCGCATCTCTGCGTCTCTGTCTCTGCGTCTCTGAGCGTCTCTGCGTCTCTGCCTCCGCGTCGGGGTCTCGGCCGCTCCCTGCCTCGTGTCCCCTGCGCTCCCCGCCCTCTCCCTCTCCCTCCCCCTCGCTCGCGCTCTCTCTGAGCATCCTTGGGCCCGGGGTTGCCATGGGGACAAGGTGGGAGCCGGGGATGGCGCGCGCCTGGGCTCGCGCCGGCAGCTCGGGCGAGGAGCAGCGGCCAGAGCAGCGCCAGCAGCAGGCAGCGAGCGGGCGCGGGAGCGGGAGCGGGAGCGGGGGTAGTGTTGGCGGCGGCGGCTCCTCCTCGGCCATCCCCTCGGAGCCGTGCAGCTGACGCGCATGGCGAAGACAGCGGCGCCTACCGATGGGAGCAGCGGTAAGGCAAGGCGGCGCGGCGCAGCCGGGCGGGCGGCGGGCAGCCTCCTCCTCTCGCAGCTCGCCTGCGCGCCGCCCGCGCGCCCTCCCTTCCTCCCTCTCCCCTCGCAGCCCCTGCCCGCCCGCCCGCGCCGCGCTCGCCCTTCCATTTAAAAATCTTTAAAACTTTGCATATTAATATCTGCGCTTTGCATAATCTGACCCGCGCTTTATTGATTGCAAGAAGCTTAATGCAGCCGGCTCGGCCTATTGCAGAGAGCTCCCGAGCGGGAGCCGGGCGGGCTCCTCTCGCTCCGCGCCGCGCTCGGCCGCCCGCCGCTCCTGCGGCCCCGGCCCGCTCGCCTCCTGCCCGGCGCCCGGCGCCCGGGCTTTGCCCCTTGGCTGGGTATTTTTATTATTTGGGAGCTGGGGGTGGGGGAGTCGGCGAGCTGGCGGTGGCGGCGAGGGAACCGGAGAGATGGGAGGGGTGGGGAAGGGGAGAAACGGGGACGTAGAGGAGGTGAGGAGGAAGGAAAAAGGGGGACAGGGGCAAAAGGGATGGGAGGAGAGGCTGGAGGGGAGGCGGCCGAGAGGAGAGGGCAGCCGGCGGAGGACGCAGCCGAAAGGACGGAGAAGCGAGAGCCCAGACCGAAGAGAAAGGAGGGAGGCAGAGAGCGCGGACCAGAGAAAGAGCGGAGCCGGTCCGGGGCTGGGAGATGGCGAGGGAGACGGCAGTGGGCGCTTCGCCGCCGCCGCCCCCGGCCAAAAATACCGAAAGGGAAAAGAAAAAATAATGCCAATAAAGGATGATGAAAATAAAAGGCATCGCTGCTGGGGCCACCGCACACAAAAAGGAGCGAAATCAGAGAAGACAGGCGGAGCGGCATCTGCTGCCGGCTGGCCGCGGTGCTGGGAAGGCTCTCAGGGCTGGGTGGGACTCCCATTTGATCCTGCATTTGAGGAAGGGGCGACGGCGGAGAAAATGAAGGGGGCTCAGGGCTGGTGGCCGTGCTGCCCGCTCCCCCTTCCTGGGGTGTGGGGCCGGTTTAGTGCCGTGTGGTGAGGACAGCGGCTGGCGATGCTGTCTGAAGCTCTGAAGCAGGCAGGGTGTATGGGGGGGAGAGGTAAGAGAGACGGGGGCCAGGAAGGGCTGGGGGGGGGCAGGAGGGGCGAGAGAAAGGAAAGGGGCGCCCTGGACAGCTGGAAGGGACAAACGGGGAGGTACCAGTTGGGATGGGGCACTGAGAGGCGGTGGCGTCTAAGGCAGGAAAAGAGCTGGAAAGTGGAGCTCCAGGGCCCCGGAGTGATGTTGGGGAGCTACGATGCACCCCTCAGTTCTCTGGGCAAAGTCTAACTTGAGGAGCCCTCTGGCTGCTTCCTTGTGCCTCTTTTCTGCCCCTTCTTGTGCCCTTTCTCGCCTCCCTTTTCTGTCCCTCCTTTATTGGCTTCTCTTTCTCTGTTTTCCAGTTTTGCTCTCTTCCGCTTTCCACCTAACGCCTTTTCCTCCTCCTCTCAGTTTCCACCCCTTCCCCGTCTCCCTTCTCGCTACTGCCTTCCTTCCTTTTTCTCTTCCCCCCCTTCCCTGTTTCTTTTATTCTTTCCTGCCTGCCACTCATTTCTCCTGTCCTCCAGCCCCCTACCCCTCCCTCAGTTTCATTTATTCATCACTTTTGCAGCATCAGCATTGCACAGGGTGCCAGGGAGAGAGGCTCTGTGCAAAGACAAGAATCCTCCAACTTCTCACAGGCCCAACCTCTATTCCAAGCCCCTGTGTATTTCTACCCCCAAGCTGGGGGCCTTAGCACTGACCCTATTTCTTTCTGGTCTCTAGAGAAGTCTGATGGATGCTCATGGGGGTAGGAGGGGGAGGGGAAGGTCTTAAGTGAGGGCTCATGGCTGTGGGCTCAGCCCCACTAAGAGAGAAGGGTGTGGACAGAGAAGAAACACCGATGGTTAGTGGAAAGGGAAAGGAGAGGAAATGGGGGGTTGCATCCATCTGAGAGGGTCCTTAGAGCTTTGAGTCCCAGGTAGAAGAACCCAGGAGAAAGGTGCTGGCTTGATGACCACTCCCCACTCACTTCCTCCATTCTAGGGCCTGGGGAGCTGGGAAGTAGTCCCGGATTCAGAGGAAGACTCACTCCCTTAACTCAGTAGCTCTGAGTCTTTTGCCATCCCTTCAGGTGAATTTGTTTCCCCAGCCCCAGGCCATGAAGGGATTGTAGAGTCAGTGCGCAGTGGGGGGCTGATACGCACTGAGTTGGGCCATGGCGGCAGTGTGCCTGAGTACAAGGCCTGACGCATAGGAAGGGGTGTTTCGGAAGGGCTAGTTGTGTGCGGGGCTTGGGAGCCTTGACAAAATGAGAAGCCAGAGGAGGAGAATCGTGATATTTTCAGTGGGTTTCCCATCGTGGGTAATACACATGTAAGAGAGTGTCACGCTTGTGTGTGAACTGATTTTCCCCTTATCTTGTGCGTGTACACTCAGGGCCCCTCTTACTCTGTGCGTGGAAACAGCCATGCGTGTGCAGGTCTGTGCCGAGTCTGGCATTAGCAATGGGCTTGTGACACTTAATGTTTATCATGCCTGGAATAGAAGCTCTGTGTGTGGGTACCAGGTCTGAATATAGTATATGTACATGCGAGTGCATATTGAAGAAGTCATAGTGACAGTGCCATTTCTTCTGGGAGCTATTATTTCTGTTGCTACAGTTATTGTTAGGGATCTGTGTGTGTCTGAGCGAAAAGGGTGTGTGGGTTTGTGAATCGGAGTGTGGATGGAGTATTGAGGGAGGTGTGAGTGCACCACATTGGTGGGGGCCTGGGGATGGCTGGCTGCGTGCTTGCATGGCATTCTTGACGCTGGGTTCAAGAAAACAAAACAAGAAAAGATCTCCACTTCCCACAGTCCGCCAGCCCACTAAGCCTTCCCTGGCTCTTCTCTAGCAACAAAGCGTCCCGTGTCAGAGAGCGGCGGGCGGCAAGGAGGGAAGTCGTTAAGGCATGTACAGCATCTCCAGTTGCAAGTAACAGGGTTCCAGGTCTACTTCCTGCCTTATGGGTAATGCTGGGCAGAGGCTCAGCCATGCTGGCTGGGAAGATCCAGCCCCTCATTTTCCTGAGGATGCTGGGATCCCTCAGCAGGTTACGGTGGCATCACTGGGAGCCTTGGTAGTCCTCACTGCTGTCTGCTAGTCTTTATGGGTGAAAACAGAAACTGTCATGGGTCATGGTGGGGAAGGAACTGAGCCACAGGATGTGTATGTGTGTGTGTGTGTGCATGTGCACGGCCATGTGCTCGTGTTTGTAATGGGGTTTATTAGCCTATACATTCTGGATGGCATGCCAAACAGATTTTTTTCCTGTGGGTTCATCTGTGGTCACTCCAGGCCACTTCCCATTTGGTTCTTACACATTCTGTCCTTGTACAGAGGACTCATAGGCCAGAATCTCTTTCCTTCCCGATGTGACAACCAAGCAGGGTCTAAACCTTAGCAGTCCTCTGGGTAGAGCTAATTGTACTCCTGGTACATAATCATGGTGTGTGAGGACATGACCTATCGGGAGTCGGGGACAAATGGCTATGCTGGGGGCTGCTTGGACATCA
Source organism: Thryonomys swinderianus (assembly GCA_004025085.1). Lineage (NCBI taxonomy): Eukaryota > Metazoa > Chordata > Mammalia > Rodentia > Thryonomyidae > Thryonomys > Thryonomys swinderianus. Next base: position 18,349 of record PVIC010025514.1, read on the forward strand.
GTGAGGTCAAGAGAACAGTTTGCTTATGTGGCATGAGCTGGTTTCAGGATAGAGATGGCTGAGAACTCTTAGAAGACAGTGGGTGTGGCATCTCTTTGGACGGGGGTCTAGTCTTTTTTCTAAACATATCACATACCGTTTTCTCTTTGGGCCCAAAACATCCCGACCAAATATTAACAGTGGTGATAGTGATGCCTCTCACACACTCCCAACTCCTACAGTAGCCCTGATTGTGCCCTTTTTCCAGATGAGGATTCTGAGACCCACATTATTTGCTCAGGCCATAAGCACCTAAGCTGGTGCTAGAAGCAAGGTTTTTCAGCTCCTGTTATTGAACTTCATCTTAGAGGCCCCTCCTTGGCTGACCCAGGATCATTGCCTTTCATTGGCTCTGACCCTTGCCCCACTTCCTCCCTGGCCCCTATGAAGTCCATCCTCAGACTCATCTTCTAAGACTCGTCAGGTAGACGGAGTCCTACTAGCTCATGGAGAGTTTCAAGGACCTAGATCTTCTTTGTATCATGAAAGGGAAACTTGCAAATGAGCCGAGTTGAGCTTGACCTGACTTGGAGTGGGCTTGTTCAAAGACTGGGTTATGGAGCTGTTCATGGGGCTGAACCCTTCCCACGGAGTCCTATGCCACCTTTCAGATGCATGTGACAGTTTTGGGAGGCCGCTGCACCTTCCTTTACTCACCTACCTGCCCAGTTTCCTTAGATACTTGGAGAAGGCAGCTTTCCAAGCTTTGACACATTCAGAGAGGCTAGAGATGTTGGCCTGCCCCATACAAAGTCTTTGTACTTAATAGGTATTTATTATGGCATGAGTCAATGAATTAATGAAGTCACTGAGTTTCCGGGTGTGATCAGTGGAGAGTGGCATGATTTCTCCTTACCTGAAAACCATTGTTAGGCAACAGCCACCCCCAGACTTGAGTTTGGAGTCTGCAGTGGACTCCAAGTTGGAATTCCAACTTTAGAAAAGATTTTGGGTCCTTGACTTGTGAATTTCTGGGTGCTTAGGAATCTGGAAAGAGTATGGGTTTTTAACGCGAAATGGGTCTCTGAGGATGCTTGGGCATTGAGGAAGTGGTCTGAGGGCATCAGGAGAGTCAAGAAGAGTGGGGAGGAAGCGTCTTAGGCCAGGGGCGTGGGCCTGAGAGCAGAGGTTGTCCTTATATAGCAAGGCCGCTTGAGAAGTTTGGACTTGGTCAGGCCAGGGCGCTGCCATGTGCTCAGTCTCTCTCTCTCTCTCTCTCTCTCTCTCTCTCTCACACATACACACATAACATTGCACTTCGGTAATACAGACTAGTGTAAGCACATGTGTGTGCTCACATGAGCACGTTCACGGGGACATTTATCTGGCTATCCCCCTCAAAATCCAATAAGGGCAGTAGTTGAGTCCCTACCCTCAGGATCCTGTAATGTACAGGGATGTGGCCCACACAAGAGAGTGTGAGCAAGCTGAGGACCCTCCCCCACCCAGGGTGCAGACTCATGTGGCATTCAGACTTAATCCGCCACAGTGAGGCCAGGGAGGCGGCATCTGTCACTTTCACAAACAGGCAACAGAGTCTGAGAGACACACTCCACTTGCTCACAACTGAGAAGCCGACACCCGAACTGCACTGTCCCCCACATCCAAGACAGACGGCCCCTCCAGCCCCCGCACCAAGCCCATATCTACGCACCAAATCACTCTTGCATTAAAGCATGCACACACATGTGGACGTACGTACACATGCATGTACAGTTGTATGTGAAGCACAGTTCTTGCCATTCTGTCTCCCCATAGGCACAACCATACGCTCTGACTTTAACACGGCTGCTGACATCCTAACCCTCTTCCTCTCTTCTTTCCCTCTGCCTCTCCCTCTCCCTCTCCCTCTCTCTCTCTCTCTCTCTCTCTCTCTCTCTCTCTCTCTCTCTCTCACACACACACACACACACACACACACTCCTTTTGACTTAAAGCACAGCTGTAGCCACCCTTCACCCCTACACACATTTCCACAGGCAGACGTATGTATACACATTCAAACACACCTCTGGAAATCCACCAGAACCACTGTGGCTGGCGTCATTGAAGAATGACAGCCTGAGCAGTGTGCCGAGGAGGGGGTTGCCTGAGGCAGGGGCCGGAGGTCACACAGCAAGGTGCATCTGACATCCCCGAGAAAAGGGTCAGACAGACCCCAAGAGGGCTCCATTGATCCGGATGGTTCTTCCAGGTAAGGGAAATTCAACAAATGCAGGCCAAAGGCAGGAGCCAGCTAATGGCCGAGGCCGCCGATGGTCGAGATGGCTGGTCAGCGAGGAGGGGAAGCTCGACAATTGATGTGACTCAGAGCTGGACAAATGATGGCGCCTGTGGCTGAACCTGGCTGGGGGGCCACAGACCGGAGACCAGTGGCCATTCTCACCTCAGTGGGGAAAGGCTGGAGCAGGGTTACACTGCACCCCATGGGTTCCCCGGCCTGGCTTCACCACATGTCCTGTTCAGATAGGTGTCTTGGGTGGGGTCTTTGTAAGTGAGCATGTGTGATTGTGTGCATGTGTGTTTGTATACTGATCTGCAGTTGTCAAATTGTGCCTGAAGAACTTTGTGGTTTTGACACACTTTTTATGCATCTTTATGTATGTATATGTTACCCACCCATAAAGTGCTCAGGGACCTATTTCGTTGGATCCTGTGCACCTTTGTGTCCATGTGTTTGTGTGTGTCTGTGTGTCTGTGTGTGTTTGTGCATGCACATATCGAGCGTACAGGGATATTTCTCACTGTAAGGGGCCATAGTCCGGTGTGTTTTTATACATATATGCATACACATATGTTGACAATGTGTCGAAGGTTGAGGCAGGGGAGAGAGGGCGGGTTTGACTTTGGACTCTCAGCTGTCCATGCATCTGGTGGCCCACAAGGCTGGCTTTGTGCATTCATGAGAGCCTCTGCCTGGATACTGGGGGCAAGGGCTTGTGTGCTTGCCTGCTCCAGAGTTTGAATATTTGTGTGTCCACAGCAGCATTTCCCTCTGAGCGCGGCTGTGTGTGGGGTGGCCCAGCGCAGGATGAAGGGGGAATCTCTTTGAATCTTCTTGTCCCTCTGGAGTGGGTCACATAACCCATGCTAAGCTCGGCTGGGACCCAGCAGGCCGGCACAGTACAGATCACCCCTCCTCCTCCCTCTCCCCCCATGACCTTTGAGCATAGCAGCCCCAAATACATATTTATCAGAGGGGCTGTGGGGACCAGCCCCTCCCCCACCACTCCCCTCAGGGCCCAGCCTGCCTGGCTGCGGAGAAATTAACCTTGTGACACAGGAGCTTGCTGACACCCGGCCCCCTCCCTATCTGTACAGCTCATATGAGCATGGGTGGGTATGAGAAAGAGAGATAGAGAAGAGGTACTTGTCCAGGCTGGGAAGGCAGTAGCAGCTAGAGGAAGAAAGACATACAGGTGTACATGTCTGGATCGCTCCTTGAGGCACGCGCATGCGCGCACGTGCACACACACACACACACACACACACGAGTGCATAGGCACATAGACACAGCATATGCATGCATACTACTCTCCTAACTGCAGAGGCCATCCAAGTCTTGAACAGATGCACAAACATGAAACAGATATGGGATACAAATATCAGATTCTGAAACATGTGACAGACATGTGAGACTTAGGTGCCCTCAGGCAGAGATTCTCCTAGTAAATGCCTTGTACTAGAGCCTGCAGATCCATAGACATTTGTGTGTGTGCGTGTGTGTGTGTTTGTATGTGTGCTCACACGCATGCATCTCTACAGAGGTACACAAATGGACACACCAGATTTGGAAACAAGGATCAGCACATCTACACAGGTATGAAAGCTGGATTTCTATGCAGACATGTAGGTATGGAGACATCACAGGGCAAGACAAACACCAGGGTGCTCCTCATGTGGAGATTTGAGAATGTACAAAAACCAGATACTTTCGGCCCTTCCCAGCCCACATACCCATGAGTGTACACTAGCCACATTTAGGAGGCTCTGTGGGGAAGCCACATGAGGTGACAGAAAGACATGGGGTGCGTTACAGAATGTGAACACTCCCCAGTCTAACCTGATCTGTGCAAGTGAAATGAAAATGGATAGAAGCACAAGTCGGAAAATGTTTATGTAATTAATTCCCTCATCACCTGGGGCCTCGGCCTTTGCATGAGCCTGTCCCTGTCCTAGAGGCCAGGGAAAATGGTTTTCAAATCAGACCTGTGCTTCCTTCTCTAAAAATTGAGTGAATAGGACCAGCATTGATTGGACCTTAGTGTATAGTTAGCTATAAACAGTGATAACATCTGGGAAGAGGAGGTATAAACAGCTGTGGGGGGATCATGGAGGAGCCTGGTTTATTTTTTATTTTTTATTTTTTGTTTTTGAGACAGGCAAGCTCTCACTATGTAGTTCAGACTGACCTTGAACTCACAGCAATCCTCCTGCTTCAGCCTCTTGCTGGGACTGCAGACACGTGCCACATCACCCAGCGCCTGGCTTAGATTTGGGGGGTCAGGTGTAACACCTTAGAGGAAGTGATACTTAAACTGGATGTTTTACACACACACACACACACACACACACACACACACACACACACACACACACACACACCCCAACTCTAAATATGCATATATTTCCCTCCTGAAATCCATCAAGATCACACAAGCATAAATAATATAGGACTCAGATGCCTCCACCCTCATGTTGCTGTGCTGTTTCTGCCCCTCTAGAAAACTCTTCTGGACACATGCCTAGGTAGAAAATGGGGTTCCTCTTGCCTGGGCCCAGGTTCTGGTCTCTATTAAAGGGGCACAGAATGCATGGGGCAACATTGAAGGAGACTCCAGGGAAAAGCCCTGGAGAAGTGTGAGCAGGCTGTAGGGAAACAGGAACTAGGCAGAGGGCTTTTGCGTGGAGGCCATCACTGTACGCAACCAAAGGATGCCCCCAAACTGTGTGAAGCCTGGGACATCAGGAGCAGGGAGAGGGGCTCTCATGTGATCATGAGGGGCAGTGAGGCACCAGGAATATTGTGGGTGTGCTGTGTAGTCAATGGAGGGCTCGCAGGAGGGCCACACAGGGTATGTGAGCTAGGTACAAAGCGAGGTGGGAACCCCACGGGACTAGATGAGGAGCAGGTCTGATGGGGGAGAGTTCTGGAGGAAGAGATCTGGTGAGTAGGTCGCCAGTCCCGAGGTCCTGCCTGCCTGTCCACTCTGGGACCTTGGACAGTGCCTGGCCATTGCTCTTGGCCTCGTCTCTTGGCTACTGGCAAGAGTTGAATGAACAAACTATAATTTGCCCTCAAGTGGTGATTTGCTGGGGCTGGGGTCAGAGGTTCCATTACCCCTGGCCGACTGTTGACACCACCAACTCCTGAGGCCTCCTGAGGCCAGGCTGAGTGGATGCCAGAGGACACGGATGAGTTGGACTCTACCGTCCCCAGTGTGGGGAACTTGACCCTGATGAGCTCTGTCAGGAACCCCCAGGATTCAGCAAAGGCTATGGGGCTTGTCTTGAAGAATGAACAGGTCAAAAGGCGCCACAGGGCAAACATAGATGGGGAAGGGGTGAAGGCGGAGCTTGGTTTTTGACAGTGTGAACAACCTCATCCGCCACAATGAGGGAGCTTTTCATTCTCGTCTTACACTTAGAAAATCATCTTTGTTGGCCAGCAAGCCCTGTGTGAGTAGGTGCTGTCTCCCTGTTCAATTTACAGCCTTTTTTTTCTGGTTCCAGAAGCTCAAGCCACTCACCTTCTTGCTGTTCCTTAACCTTTTTCTTTTTTGTTTTGAGATAGTCTTGCTGTGTAGTTCATGTTGGCCTTAAACTCACTATGAAATCCAGGCTGGAAATAACTTGAGGTGACCTTCCTGCCTCAGCCTCCCAAAAGGTAGAACTGCTACCTAGCTGTGTTCCTTAAATCCTCTTTCCATAGGGCCTTCTTGTTATGTCCTTTGCCAGGGATAATTTAAGCTGCTGCTCAAAACCCACCTTACCTGATCACTCAGTCTATAATAGCATCATCTTGTATCCCAACCCTCCCTACTTTATTGTCCTTCTCGGCTCTTAAGTGTATTTTCATGTCTATCTGTTCCTCCACGAGAAGGCCGCTGCCGTGGGGGCGGATACACCATCTTGCTCACAGCTCTGCTCCCAGAGCCTTGCACGGTGCACACAGTAAGGGCCCAGTGGGTGTTTGCCAGACACCCGGTCATCCCATATTCCTGGGTGCAGTTCTGAGGACGTCTGCTGTGCCCAACAACGGTGAAGGAGCTGACTTTCTGGAGCTGGCACCCCAAGAGTGAGGGGGACTCTGGCCTGCCCACCTCATTCTGGCCTGGTGCTTCCTTCCTCTGCCCCCAGCTCACGCCCAGGGATCCACTTTCTTTAGTCTGTCCCCAGCCCCAGTGTCTGCTGCCTGTGAGTTACTTCCTGTCACACCTGGGGTGGCCGGGGTGTGGGGGGGCACCCAGCTGGGCAGGAGGGAGGGCCCGCAGGCTGCCGAGTGGAGTTGGGTGCAGTGAGCCTGCAGGCTGCAGAGTGGAGTTGGGCATAGTGGGCTCTGAGTCTCAGCTGGGTGCCCAAGGTGAAATCCCATCACTGCCTCTGTGGCTCGTTTCCTCTTTGGCAAAATAAGGTTTTTGTGGGCTGAGGAGTGGTCGCAGGTGCTATGATGACACTAATGATAGCTGTTCTTTACTGAGTACCTGCCAGGTGTTAGGCATTATGCTGGTGCTTTGGACGTTTTGTTCATTAAAAAAAAAAAAAAAGCGAGCATAGTGTCCCCAGAGTGTCGGTCCTGGGGCTTGGTGCTGTGAATTATAGAAAGGAATGTAGCCCACTGCATACTGCTCCTAGTATGCGCGCACAAACATGCGCATACAACTGAAGTTCATGTGACACCAGACTGAGGGTGGGAGACCCATGATTCTTTTCAACAGAATCCCCAAGGGGCGATTTGAGGGCCACTGAGGCAGACACCCAGGGACGAAGGACCAGCCACAGCCATCCCTAAATCCCCTTTATCGACTTGGTGGAAACTTCCATTGTTCAGGTCAGGGTTACAGAGCCCAGAACAGGGTCTGGCCTAGAATTAGACTCAAGAAATAGGTATGGAAGCAAGGAACCAAGAAGGAA
>PVIC010025515.1:0-25241 GCA_004025085.1 Thryonomys swinderianus
TGAAAGCAGTTCTGCGAGGGAAATTCATAGCAGTGAATGCCTACACTCAGAAAATAGAGCAAACTGAAATAAACAATCTCATGATGAACCTCAGACAATTAGAAAAAGAGGGGGAAAAAAACCCAAAGCACATACTAGAGAGGAAATTATAAGGATCAGAGCAGAAATTAATGCAGTGGAGACAAAGACAACAATACAAAGAATCAATGAATCAAAGAGTTGGTTCTTTGAAAGGATAAATAAGATCGACAGACCCTTAGCCAACCTTATCAAACAAAGGAAGGAAAAGGCTCAAATCCATGCTATAAGGAATGAAAATGGGGAAATTAGCACAGAGCCAGAGGAAGTGCAAAGGATCATAAACACATACTTTGAAAATCTATACTCCAAGAAGATGGAAAATCTAGAAGTAATGGATAGATTCCTAGACACATATGAACTTCTAAAGCTGAATGAAGAGGATATAAAAATGTTAAACAACCCGATATCAGTCTGGGAAATTGAAAATGTAATAAAAAACCTACCAACAAAGAAAAGCTCTGGTCCTGATGGCTTCACTGCTGAATTCTACAAAACTTTTAAAGAAGAGTTCATACCAGTATTTCTCAATCTCTTTAATGAAATTGAAAGGGAAGCAGTACTCCCCAAATCATTCCTTGAAGCAACCATCAACTTGATTCCAAAGGCAGGGAAAGATCCCACCAAAAAAGAAAACTACAGGCCAATCTCTCTAATGAAAATTGACGCAAAAATCCTCAATAAAAAACTGGCAAACAGAATACAGAGAGTTATCAAGAAAATCATACACCTTGATCAAGTCGGATTTATCCCAGGGATACAATTCTGATTCAACATATGAAAATCAATCAATGTAATACACTATATTAACAGACTCAAGGACAAAGACCATATGATTATCTCAATAGATGCAGAAAAGGCATTTGACAAAATCCAACACCCATTTATGATCAAAACCCTATAGAGAATTGGAATTGATGAACTTTATCTCAATTTAATGCAAGCTATTATGAGAAACCAACAGCCAGCATCATACTCAATGGGCAAAAACTGAAACCTTTTACAATAAGTTCAGGAATGAGACGAGGATGCCCATTGTCACCACTCTTGTTCAATATAGTTCTGGAAACATTAGCCAAAGCAATCAGGCAAGACAAAGATATAAAAGGAATAAAGATAGGAAAGGAAGAAGTTAAACTATCATTATTTGCTGATGATATGATACTCTATCTAGAGGATCCTAAAAACTCAACCAAAAGACTGCTAGACTTAATTACCAAATTTGGTAGTGTTGCTGGATACAAGGTCAATGCTCAAAAATCAACAGCCTTTGTCTACACAAACAACAGACTCACTGAAAGAGAAGTTGGGGAGGCAATACCTTTCACAGTAACACCCAGAAAAATGAAATATCTAGGAATCAACCTAACAAAGGAAGTGAAAGACCTCTACCCTGAAAACTATAGGACTCTGAAAACTGAGATAGGAAAGGAAATCAGAAAGTGGAAAGATATCCCTTGTTCCTGGGTAGGGAGAACCAACATCATCAAAATGGCTATATTCCCACAACTACTATACAGACGCAATGCAATTCCAATTGAAATTCCAATGCTATACTTAACAGAGCTAGAGAAAATAATAAAAAAATTCATCTGGAAACACAAGAAACCTAGAATAGCAAAAGCAATTCTAAGCAGCCACGACATGGCAGGGGTATTACAATACCCAATTTAAAACTCTACTATAAAGTCACTGTGATACAAACTGCATGGTACTGGCAAAGTAACAGACCCGAGGACCAGTGGAATAGATTAGAAGACCCAGAAACAACTCCAGATACACTAAGCCACCTTATCTTTGACAAAGAAGCCAAACATTCCCAATGGAAGAAAGACAGCCTTTTTAACAAATGTTGCTGGAAAAACTGGGCTTTAACCTGCCAAAAGCTAAAGCTAGACCTATCTCTTTCACCATGCACAAAACTAAACTCACAGTGGATACAAGACTTAAACATTAAAACAGAAACAATAAGCCTTCTGGAAAACAGGCTAGTTAAAACTCTTGGAGACATTGGCTTAGGCAGAGACTTTATGAATAAAACCTCTATAGCATAAGAACTAGCAGAAAGAATCAACAAATGGGATCTCATCCTACTGAAAAGCTTCTGCACAGCAAAAGAAGTCGCTGGCACTGCTAGAAGACAACCAACAACATGGGAAAAATCTTTACTAGCTGTTTATCAGACAAAAGGTTATTATCTACAATATATAAAGATCTCAAACAGATCAGCCTCCCCAAGTTTAAAGACCTAATTCAAAAATGGGCATCTGAAATGAAGAGACACTTTTCAGAGGCAGAAGTCAAAGCAGCCAAGAAGTATATGAGGAAATGTTCAACATCACTGGTCATTCGAGAGATGCAAATGAAAACAACACTGAGATTTCATCTCACTCCACAAAGAATGGCTGTGATCACAAAATCAACCAACAGTAAATGCTGGCATGGCTGTGGGGAGAAAGGAACCCTTCTCCACTGTTGGTGGGATTGCAGACTTGTGCAACCATTGTAGAGATGTGTGTGGAGATTTCTCAGAAAACTAGGACTAGGGTTCCCATTTGACCCTGCTATCCCCCTGCTAGGAATATACAGAAAAGAATTTAAAAACTCACATTGGAAAGACATATGTACACCCTTGTTCATAGCAGCTCAGTTCGTGATAGCTCAATCTTGGAAACTACCGAAATGTTCATCAACTGGAGAGTGGATAAATAAGATGTGTTTTTTAATATAAAATGGAGTATTACTCTGCCATAAAGAATGACAAGATTGATCCATTTAGGTGCAAATGAAGACACCTGGAGGATATACTAATAAGTGAAATCAGTAGATCAAAGATAGGCCAATTCCAGATCTTCTCTTTGACATAAACACCTGTAGACTCAAATGAGCTCTAGAAAGTATGACAGCTTTTATAGAGTGGGAAATTTCCATAGGAAATTTGGTGTGGGAGTGTAATGAGGGGAAGGAATAAATATGATTCAGAAAGAAAATAAAAGAGTATGTATAAGGGGGGTGGGGAGGTGTGGGTAGGTAGGGATATGGGTAAAAATGAGAATTAACTTGTGTCATATACTGGTATATATTCCCCAATGTTATATGTGATTGTGAGATGTATATAAATTGTACCAATAAAGAATTCAATTAAAAAATGTCTAGAGAAAGAAATGTGGCTTATCTTCTAAATAATGCCCCTGGGCAGCATTTTGTGGTGTACAGAGCAAGTTCAGAATGGAGTCCATGTCCATGCCGTGGTCCAGTGAGAAGCAGCAAGTATTGAAGCTTTGTGCTTGTGCTGAGGAATCAAATGGTGAGGCATAAACTCTATGTGAGCGAGAGCTGATAGATGGTCCTGCTTTAGGAGTTAGCCATTCATATAAATACACTCATGTGCATATGTGTTTGTGCGCCTGTGGAGGAGGGTCAACTGAGACCTTCATTTGGATACTGAGTGTAAGCAGCGGAGTGCAAGTCTAATTAGTGCAAGTGAAAGGGAAGCAGAATATTGGATTTTTTCCCCCCAGGCCTCAAGGAAGAATTGCCCTTGGCTCTCATGAAGAGTTACAGCATCCCTTGAGCATCTCTCTAGGACCAGAAATCCCTTCTAGCTCCTGTTTTCCACTGCATGGCATGCGTGCCTCAGTCCTCCTTTCCACCAGCCTGACTGGCACTCCTTCAACATGGCAGGGCATAGGGGCCCCCAAGTCTCCCAAGATGTCATCACACCTGTGGTCACACAGAGCCATGGAAGATTTTTTTTCTTGGAATTTCTAGAACAGCCCAGCATGGATAAAGGGCTCCACTGTTTCAACCACCTCTGGCATCAGGACAGGAACCTTGACTTGCAGCAGCCAGTCAGTCGGCAAGCTTCATATCGAACATTTGCATCTTAGTCACTGCTCAGAACTCAGAAAACAGTGCCCATGCCACTCTACCAGTGTACCCTTTCTTCACTTGTAGGGAAGCCCAACTCTATGTCCATAGGTCAGAAAAATTGCAAACAAAAAAACTAACTGACCACTGCATGTCTGAAAATTATCACTAACCGCTAGAGAGGTCATGGGAATGTTTATCCCCTTTCCACTTTCTGATAACCTTGCCATTTTATCAAAATACACATTCCTTTTTTATTGTGGCTTGAAAATTAGTCTTTGTGTATACGGTTTCCACAGTGTTGTGTAATCTCGGCGTTAAGGACAACCATGTCCTCCCCATGTTCGCAGCAGCAGTGACAGCCAGAACCCCTCCTGTCCGTCATCCATCCATGCCTGTTAGTGCGTGAGTTCATATCCATCCGCTCCTCAGGGGCAGTGCCTGGCACTGTTCTAGGCTCTAGGATGTCAACATGAAGCAAGAAGTGTTAACTCTTCTGGAATTTGATTTTTAGTAAGGGAAAACAAACAAAAACAAGTGTGGTCACACACCTCCTAATGGTGTTCGTATCAACTTTGGAACCTGTACAGATTGGTATTCTCATGAAATTATCTTCAATCTAAATAATTCCTTTGGCCTGGAGATGCCTGAAGAGTCTCCACATGTTTGGGTTGTTTATAGTCTTTACTATTGCAGAGAATACTTTGATCTCATAAATGTGTTTTGACACCTTAGCTGCCTTAAATTATGCATGTGTGCATGTGTGTATATGTATGTGTGTCCATGTTGTATTTATGTCTGAGGAAGATAATAAAACAGCTGGGTTTGTATGCTGATACTTGTCAAACATTGGCAATTTCACATGGCTAACATAGTAGATATTTTCAGATTCCCCTCAGTCTTGCTTTGTTTGTTTGTTTTTAATTTCCAACAGCTGTTGAAACAGACAGGCAATATCTTGGATGCTAAGCTCTGCTGGATAAAATGAGAAAACTGTAATTGTTATCCCTACAATATTATTAACTAGACTGTTAACTAGACCTGGGTTTCATTCAGGAATCTGTCCAGCAAACTGTCCCGGGTTCTTTCTAGCACCAAAGTGGCATTAAAGCAATTAGGTATGGAACAGGGAGGAAGAGGGAGTGGGGGTTGGACTCCAAATTCACTCCAGAATGCCACCGGGTAAATTATTTAAGCTCTCTAGTGTTGTTCAAATAATGAACAAGACAATATCTATCTTTAAAATAAGTGACATGGCACTGCCTCGCACAGCATTTGGCACTACAGTCTTGTACAAGTGAGTCAAACCAAGCTCCCTTCCTCTCTCACCTCTGCTTTCTGTGGTCTGGATCTCCATATTGCCGAGGAGTTTTGATGAAGAGCTTTCTTGTCTGGCCACACAGCCACCCTAGTGTCGACTGGCATCTAGAAATCACTTCTGCCCCAGTGGCAAGCCCTGAACTGCTTCCATTATCCACAGCTGATCCTTCTACCCTAGGAGACAAGGGCGTTCACTGGGTGTGACCTCAAGTCCTGGCTGGCACCGGTCAGAATCAGGCTCCATGTGAACTCTGACTGGGGATGCAGTGGATGAACACAGCTGGCCCCAGAATTCCCAATACTGCTGTCCACCGCCTGCAACATCCCAGGTCCCGATTAGTCATCAGTCCCTTTGTGCCATTATCACCCGGAATGTGTGACTCCGGAGAAGCTCCAACTCCTAGAGGAGTGAATTTGGCTATCACTGTCATGTGTATACATTGACTATCCTTTGTGGTTATTCCCTGGTTAAATCATAAACTCACATACTGTGTCCGATGCTGACATAGCTCTCATGAAATATTGATTGTCATTAAATATGAAAGCTTAAGGTTTGTCTCGGATGAGGAAGAGAGACAGAGTGCTTACATGTTTCAGAGTGGGGGGCACCACAGGGGCTGGCAATGATTGCCTGCATTGAAAGCCTGGTGGAGAGCTCAGTGCCTTCATTCTTGGGAGTAACCTGCCTCTCTGATACCGCTTTCCTGCTCTGGGAAACACAGTTTGTAACATCCACCCAAACCCAAGCCAGAGAGGGTATATGTGCACGGTGCCTGACTTGTGTCATTTGCACGAAGGAAGTCCTTCGATTTGTGCTCCTCTTTGGGGATTTGGCCCTGCATGTACTTGCTTCTGAACCCTGGCAAGTTTCAGGATTGTAGAGTATCGGTATGACCACAGGTAAGGCAAAAAACATTTTAACCGTATTCATGACTAATTTTCTTTTTCAAGAAACAGAAAGAGAGCTTTCTTACCTATCCAGTTGATGTTTAATTTGAGGAAAAATTTCAAGAAGATAAGGTAGTGTCTAGCATTCTCTTTTCCTTGGTATAGAAGAAATTTTTTACAATGTCTTTCTGAAGTTATTCTTACCCTGATTAGAAATCACATTACTGAACGAGAAGCACAGAATCAAATGTATAGAGGTGTCCAGGTTGTAGAGACTTTTTATATAATTGCAAATTTTCTTTCTTTCTAGTTTTCATCTAATTCTGCATCATGGGCACCATAGATTTGATATTATCAGCCATGTCACTGCTTTCTAAATGCTTCAACCTCCCACAAGGAGGAGCCTTGCATGTATTTATAGTTCTCAGTAGTCGAGTAGTCATTTTGGGGACTTCCATTTGGAAGCCTCATGCACACACCATACTAATAAGACCAGCCTTGCTTCAATTGCTAGGATTTTTTTTTTTTTTTTGTAATGCCAGGGTATCATGCTGGTCTTGGAATTGGCAGATATTTCAGTCTAATGCTTGGAAGCCAGCATTTCAACAGAGCAATTTGTGAGCTTTTATGCACTGGCTGATAGTTCCTCAAGTACTTGTCTGTTAAATTGGTTTTGAAAAGAAGAATGTTCCTTTTTCTGCCTTATTTTTAGATCAGAAATCATTCTTCCATATGAATGATCGTTTTTTCTCAAAATATGCTTATAAAGCAATATCTGCCTTATTAAGCAATATATTTCACTGAATTTTAACCTTCAAATTATAACTTCCATCAACAGTACGCAGTGTGTTTTTCTCAAGCAATATCCTTATTAGAAAAATTTCAGGGCAGGTTACATAAAATTTTTAAACTGTGTTAATTCCCACTTCAAATTTGGTGCATTCATGAAGAATTTAATACTTCGTAGCTGGGTAGACAGAATTTTAAGCTGTTGTGAACAGGTGATTTCTAAATGGGACCCATGGTAACTTATAAAGATGAGGATGAACTGACAGTAGAGGTTTTAAAAGTCCAGCAGACACAGAGAGCAGCCAGCCATTCTGGGAAGACCATGAACCTGGCTCAGAAGGACTGAATTTAGTCCTCGCAGAAACATGTGGCAATCACGGCCCTCAGAGTAAGTCATTAAATTTTTTAGCTCCTCTGCATACAAGTCTATAAAATCAGGATTGCTATTTCTGCCCAGTCTCAGGGCTGTTAAAAGAATAGGAGTCCACAGTACTGTTCAGTTGTACTGAAGAGCTATGCAGCCTCGCAGGGCTGTGGTGTGAGGCCCTGTGTATGGACTGCTTCTATTCCAGTTCCCTAAACTCTTCAACTATGGAGGTTGTGCTTTGAAGTCACAAACACTTCATGGGACCTGAGTAAATAAATGAAGAAATACATTGTCTAAATATGGTCAGTGCCAGACATGGTGGTGCATGCCTAGAATGCCAGCTCTCCAGAGGCTGAGGCAGGAAGATCGCTGTGAGTTCAAGGGCATCCTGAACTGCATGGCAAGAACTTGTCTCAAAAATTAATTAAAAGTGGATAAGTAAAAAACAAATAAGTGAATAATAAACATGAACAGAAAGTACAGAAGTAAATTGTCACAGTTTTCTTTGAAATTATTTTCTTTAGACTCATAAAACAACTGTTTTCCTACTATCTCATTATACTTAGGGGGATCAGTTTGTTAACTTGCTTACCAGGGAAAGGATTTTAAACAAAGTAGGTGCTGGCCTATTACCTTATGGAAATGCATTTCTAAATGAGTCTGCAGCCAAACATCAGGCTGAGGAGGAATAGCAGCAGCAGGTATGGTGCTCCCTGTCACCGGTCAGGATGTAACAACGCCACACTGCTTTCACAGTCTGTAGCTCTTCAGGGCAAACAGCATATATTTCCTTCCTAATGTTACTGGGATATAAAAATATTCCCTCTTGTGTCACCATGACTTCAGCTTCTGACCTATGAGGGAACCTTAATTCTCTGACTCCATGATTTTGTATCAGTTGCTCTTGGTCACACTGGATCGAGGACTCTCCACAGGCCTATTCTAGCAAGGGATAAGACTCCAGGATTGTGATGATGCGTGAGATTAGGATAATCACCAGATGGAACAGTGCATCCTTAACCATGAATTTTCTTCCTTCTTGGGACGCTGAAGTTTGAAACCCGGGCCTGGGCATCTCAGTCATGGCAATATCTCCCTAGGCTTCTCTTCGATCTCATTGTGAGCTAGGCTCTCACTAAGCAGCCTGAACTGACCTCAAACATGTGATCTTCATACCTCAGCCTCTTGAGTACCTGAGATTTTTTAGGGGTGTGCCACCATGCCTGGCAAACTCTTTCTTTAGTATTTAATAAATGAATCAAGTAAACTAAATTCCACATATGTATAAAACAACCACAAGTTGATCTGTACATGTAATCAAGAATGATACATTGTTTGGAACTGTATATATGCATTACATGTAACTTACTTTCTAAACGACTTTCAACTTTCAACAGCTTTTAATATTTTATATCTAATGTCAAAACATTGTCATACTTAGATATAACAGCTAATACTCAGATATAGTGGAAAAAATTCAGATGCTGGTTTCTCCTTTCCAAAATTATAAAATCAGAAATTTGTTGTAAAATGTGAGAAAGCTTGAACCGGTATCTCAAGGTACAGACAAGTTTTTAGTATTTTTCCTTTTCAGTGACTTGAAACTTTGCAGTGATTTCAATCCTTTGTGACTTCAGAACGTTTTCATTCTGTCTATGGAGAAAACTTCTCGTAAACAACACCCCAGACAGCAACAGACCTTCTGGCACCTTCTGCTCCTTTATTTGCTTGCATCTCTAGGGCTTATAGCTCCTGCTGCCATGGAGGCCAGGAGCTGTCTCTTGCGCTGGAGTGAAATCCCAACCTCTGCCTGAAGTAGATGGGATTCAGCAGGGAAGGTGAAGGGGCAAACTCATTTCAGGGCTAGAAGCCTGGGTTGTCTTAAGTCTGCTTGAGTTAATTTTTGTCTCGTTTTTATACTGTACCTGTGGATGGCACGATACCTCACACCTATAACGACCAAGTCACCGTCTCAGTGTGCCTATCTTCTTCCACATTTATCTTTCTTTGTGTTTCAGAACTTCAAACTCTTCTCCTTCAGATCCTTAGGACACGTATGAAATTGTTATAAACCACAGTCCCACGCAGGCCTGTGAGGAACCAGAAGCCCCTCCTCCTCTCCTGCCCGGCTTCATAGCATTGCCCAACCTCCCTCTGCCCTGGCACTCTCCCCAGGCCTCCAGCACCCTCCACTTCCCATCCGTGTACAATCAACCATTTCTGCTTTCATAGCTGAGGCCCAACATGCAGCATTTGTCCTGCATGTTGTGTTTTTGTTTTTATTCTTATCTGACCAGCAGAGCACAGTTGCTTGGGGCTTTGGGGAGCCCCTCATTTCTCTTGAGGCCAGTAGCTTTGCTCAGCCTGTATTGGCACCAGCTGGCTCCCATTTCTTCTAGTCCTTTTATGCTGACTGGAGACTGGGGATGTGGGATATGCCAGACGTTCACTAGAGGGCAGCAAGGGGTCAGGAGAACCAAGTCTTGAGGAACTTCCTGGACTTCCATTAACATGTGTTAGGTTAATATATACTGACCAGCTTTTTAAAAGCTTATTCATCGCTATTTCTCATAAAATATTATGATGTCCATAATCTGTGGGTGTATGTGCATTTTACAAAGCTTTCAACAAATGTCAAGTGTGAATAAAACATCAGTACTATAGTGAAAGAACTCTCCCAATGCCAATAAACTCCTCCAGTCTGCTTCCCAGAGACAGCTGTGCACTAAGGAAGAGAGTGTCCTCAAGGGCCCTACACTGTGCATTCCTGCCAGGACCCCAGTTGCCTCTGTCTGGGTGCTTGGGAAGAGGCCTAAAGGCCAGCAAGGAGGAGTAACAAAGACTGAGTCTATCAAGTCAGTGCAATGACTCGGGGTGTTCACCAGCAGCAGGTAAATAGCTGTACAGGCTAACTGTTTGCAGGACAGAAAGTCACAAGCACCCTTTTTCAACACAGTACCCTAAGGAAGTGAACAAAGGATATGAACATGTGAATATTCAGCTTTGTGCCCAGCACCTCATTATACTCAGAGGAAGGAAGAGAAGCAGGTTGGCAGAGGAACTTCTGGGATATTGTGGGGAGAAATAACTGCGTGCACACATGGGGACGAGGCCAAGTGTCTCCAAAGAAGAGTGCTTTTCATTGTGAGGCATCACAGTGCAAGCATCGCTGGCCTCAGCCAGAGTTCTAGGAAGAGAAGAACACTAAGCTCCCCCCAGTACCCTCCTGGTGAAAATGGAAGCTTAGGTTATAGGAGAAACAATAGTTTTCCTGATGAAGCCTGAGCATTAACATTTATTAGCAATTTCATTGCTGTGACAGCTCTTTCAGTATATCCCACTGGAAGCATGAACTTTATAACCCAGCTGATGACTAAAAAAAAATGCAAATGAGGCCCCAAATTTCACTCTCCAGTGTTCAGTGAGGATAGATACAAGAGACCATGGTAGCAATTAAGCTTTTAACCCAAATAGTGCTGGAAAATATGAATTTGAGTCTCAGATTTTATTCATGTGTCATTGATTCGTCTCTTGGGCTAGAATTATACAGTATAGATTATATATTCATAGCTTTGGGAATAAATTAATAAGGATTATAGGGGAAAGATATAACCAAGAGTTAGGGGAAAATACAGATAGGTAAGATTACTTGTTGCCAAAAGATCAAGAGAAGACTTAATGGAGACAGTGATTCTGAAAATATAAGTAGGAGTTTTACAAGTAAAGGTATGGAAATAATATTTTGGAAAAGGGGAAGAGAATAATTGACAGTGCCTTGCCTGCCATCACAGAGTAGTGATGGATGACATATTAGCAAAGAGGTTCTTGGGGTTTCTTGTGGCTTGCATGAGCGTTCCAAAGCCTGGTCCCTGGCCCATAGTACCATTAAGAGATAGTGGAGTTAAGAAATGGGTCTTGGTCAGAAGACTTAGCTCACTGGGAGGATGTGCTCAAAGGTGAAGGTGTGAATCTGCCTCCTTCCTATCTGGCTCTTTTTCCTGACCATGAGATGAGTAGCTCACTCTGCCACATGGTCCTCCATGATGTGTTGTCTTACACAGTCCAAAACAACAAGGCCAATTGACCAACGGCAGAGACCTTCAAAATTGTGAATCAGAATGAAACTTTCATCCTTTTAATTTATTTTTCTTAAGCATTTTGTTACAATAACAAAAAGCTGACTAACACAGAGGTAGAAAGCAGGCTATAAAAAGTTTTGTGTAGTGTTAAGGAGTTTGAAACTTATTTTGTGGTCACTTTGAAAGGTATTAATGGAAAGTTGCAAGATCCAAATTACAACCTAAGATAGTTTGTCGGTCTTCAGGACTGTGATAAAGATGGAAGGAAAACATGTCAGGAAGCAAGTAAGATTGCCCATGTCTGAAAGAATGAGTCTGTGAAATGGAACAGAGGCAATGAACCTGAAAGGATGTAAGACAGATACCTCACCTGGGAGGGAAGAAATCAAGTGTTTACTCGACAGTCTCTAAACATCCATTACCAACTCATGGAATGAGGAAATATTTTACTTTTCAAAACTTGCATGCTATAAACTTGGGTCACTTAGAGAATGCTCGAAGATGGTTTGTTTCCATTTTTAAAGTTCAATAATGACTCAGAGATTAGAGGCATGGTCAGTTAGACTACATGAAAAGGTGAATTATTAGCTGGGAGTACTAAGGAGTTATTGATAGCTGTGGGCTTGATTCAGTAAAATTAAAATAAACTTTTCATTATTTCTCCTGAAAAAATAAGATTTATACATGTCATATTTAATTCTGCCATTATTGTATTAAATTTCATAATATCATTTCAATTAAAAGACATCTGATTTTAATTCTAATTGATGAAAAGCAAAATTTAAACCTTAGATGGACTGAAGTCAAGTTGAATTTTTTTTTTGGAGGGGTGTTTGAGGATCAAACTCAATACCTTGTGCTTGTAAGGCAGAACTTGGAACCATTAGGCTAGATCCCTGGCCTCATCAGGTTGAATTTAACTAGCTGAATATTCCATGATTTTAATAATCTATAATACTGTTAGCATACTATCCAAGCTCACTATGTGTGTGACTGACCTGCAGCCTATATGTTATTACTTATTAAAGTACAGAAAATACTTTATGATTCATCAAATTATAGATTATGCATTTATAGTCCATATAGATACGTTTCAACCATATGAAATGCCATTCTTTTTTATCACACTGAAATTTTACATTCTAGGATTGAGAAGCTAGAAATGTCTGCCCAAGTTTTTCTTTAACTGTGACAATAAACTTCCACATGGCAAAATAAATGACAAACTGTTTCCGCTATTTGAGTAATCTGCTTCCAAACACGGAAGTGGCTAACAGGGCCAAAAAGTCTGTGACACTTACCTTTGGAGGAAGAATTGAGGCCAATTAAATCATTATCATATGATGCTCTTTGGACAGTAACTGCTGCCATAATGAGATGCAGAAAAAATAGAAGGCCCCAAGCCAAGAGGGTCAGAGCTTGGAAGACATCAAGTTCCCTCATTTGTGCCATTCTTAGCAACTGGATTCTGAAGAGATCTGATTTGTCCCACATGGTTCATAAGCTGAACAGCCCAGTGGTGTCTCATGTACATTTTCTGCTTCCCATTTTTGACAGATACTGATCTGTTATGTGCTAATTGCTCTCTGGGAACTACTTCTTAGCCAGCTGCCGGTGCCTGTTTTCAGTTATAGATCAGGTTCACTAGAGCTTATCAATTATTTAAAAAAATATGGAGAACAACAACAATGAGATCTCCACAGGCACTGCACTGTCAAATGGAAAAATGAAGACATGGTAATGAGGAAAACATTATACACATTATATATTGATTATTATAGTAGGCATAAATTCTCATTCATTTATAGGGGTAAATAAGCTCTAGTTATATCTCCAATAGTCCTTCTTAACTTGATTTTCTCTCATTATTCTAGATTATATCAAAGTTAAATAGCTATTCATCCAAAACTTAACAGTGCAGTCAAGATAGTCACAGTGATAGTTCTCTAAGCCATGTACAATTCCTCCTTACCTCCTTACACACTAACATCTCTGAGTAGTTACGAATGGTCTGTTCCCCCTTGTCTTCACCGGTCACTTGCATCTACCTAAACCAGATGTGCTGGGAGCCCAGACTTCCTTACTTTTAGTGGCCCTGTCTTTGTCTGAGTGAGTACTCTTGTTTCTCTAAACTGGAAGTTGCAATCAAGAGAAAGGGGAAGTTAAACTGAGAGAAAATGAGTTTGACAGGAAACCAATGGAAAACATCTTTGGAAATATGAATACACTGGTGGAACTTTTGTTTCATTTTATTTTTGACTGACACATAATACTTGCACAAATCTATGGCACACAATGTGATGTTTCCATCCATGTGTACACTGGATAATGATCAAATTAAGGTAATTAGCTCACCCATTTTCCAGAACATTCAAAACCCTCTATTATGGTTACGTTTCAAATGTAGAATAGATTATTATTCAGTTATTTTCCTCAGCATTGCCAGTATTTTAAGCTTTTGGAGCTGGCTATTGTTTCCCTAAGAACATACTCTCAGTAAAGCAACAATGGGTTTTAAGGTTCTCTACAGAGAGAAGGAAGATGGGATCCATAGAAACGCCTGTATTATGATCAACAAGCACTGTTTGGTTTCTTCCCTGAAGTTCCTGTTTATGTCTCACAGCCTTCACACTGTCTTTTCAAGAACTGAGCCAGTTGGCCAGTGGCCACAGTGAAACTGCACTGCTGGAGAATAAATACCTCACACAGCTTTCTATATTCTGCTTAAGCTCAGCTTTTCATTCAGATGTCATGTGGAAATGCAGGAGACAGCCTGAACTCTACTGCTCCTGCTCTATATAAGCGGCACTTCCCCCATTCCTCTGGTCAGGTGGAGGAGGCCACACTTCTGTTCAGCTGTCTTGGCTTGTGGTGCAGGCCCTAATAAACTCTCACCCACTGAGTGGTTTGTAGTTCTTTATTTTATTATTTATTTATTTTTACAAAATTTTTAAAAGAAAGGACTTTTAGTACTTCCCAGAATATAGCAGAGTGGCAGAGTGGTGACCAGCAAAGAAAGAATCTCTTTGCCTTTTACCATTCCCATATCAGAATATAGCAGTTCGAAAAACAAAAAACAAAAAGAGGAGGGAAGTGGCTTCTCAAGATCCAGGAAGGATATGAGACAAAAAGTGAAGTCTACCCCAAGAGCAAAGAGAAAAACTTTAACAAAAAGGACTGAGCCCCCTCTAATGGAGCCAGGAGTCTCAGCAGGGGAGGGGACGCTGAACCTGTAGATGACTGGTGACTTCTGAGGACTCACAGACCCTCAGGGAGAAGCGGGCTATTGGAGTGGAGTAGTGGTTACACTGGATGGCAGCAGCTGCTGTTTTCAATGTATATAAATTGGTTCCAGACAAAGGATTGGTGCCAGTCAAATAAGAAAGCTCCTCCCACCTCTTCAAGGGACTGAGGGTCCCCAGGCCAGTGGCCCAGTGGCCAGAACTGCATCAAAAAGGGATTAAGTTTCTGACAAGAGCAGCAGCTGCAGGACCATCACATAGCATCCCCCTGTTCCAGCTTCCTGTCCTCTGAATCACTGCATCGCTTCTCCACGTTCCACCTCCCTCAGTGCAGAAAAGATAACCTTTTTAACAAATGGTGCTGTAAAAATGGGGCTTCAACCTGCCAACAACCAAAGAGATCCGTGTCTTTCACTCTGCACTAAACCAAAATCAAAATGGATTAGAGACCTAAATATTAAAACAGAAACACTGAACCTGCTGGAAAATAGGTTAGGTGGACCTCTTGGAAACACTGTAGGAAAAGACTTTATGAACGAAACCTCATCAACATGGGAACTAGCAGAAGGAATTAAACACCAGGATCTCATCTTCTTAAAAAGCTCCTGCAAAGCAAGAGAAACCACTAGCAGAGTGAAAAGACAACCCACAATATGGGAAAAAATTTTACCAGCTGTTTCTCAGACAAAGAGCTACTATCTAGAATATATGAAGAACTTAAAAAAATCAGCTCCCCCAAATTTAAAGACCCCCGTCCAAAAATGGGCATCTGAAATGAACAGACATGTTTCAGATGAAGAAGTAAAGGCAGCTAAGATATATATGAAGAAAAGTTCAATAATGAAGGTCATTGGAGAGATGCAGGTGGAAACCACACTGAAATTTCATCTCACTCCACAAAAATGGCTGCTATCATGACATTAGCCAGTAACAAATGCTGGGGCAAGAGGCGCTGTGAGAAGAAAGGACGCCTTCTTCATGGCTGGTGGGAATGTGGACTGGTGCGACCACTGTGGAGATCAGTGTGAAGAATTCTCAAGACACTAGCATTAGAGCTCCCATTTGACCTGGCTATTCCCCTACGAAGTATATACATGAAAGAATTAAAATAATCATACCACAGTGACATATGTGCACCCATGTTTATAGAAGTTCAGTTTGTCATAGCTAAACCTTGTAAATAACCCAAATGTCCATCTATAAGAGATTGGTTAACGAAAAATAATTTTTTATAGTGGAGTATTATTCAGCCATTAAAGAATAAATTTGAGTCATTTTTACTCAAATGGATGTACCTTGAGGGCATACTGGTAAGTGAAATAAATAGAACACAGATGTGTAGATACCATATCATTTCTCTGGTATGAAAAACTGAAGGTATAAATGAGTTCTAAAATGTATGATAGGTATTGTGAAATAGGAAGAAAATGTTCAAAAGAAAAAGCGGATAGGGAAAAGTAATGAAAGGAAGGGAAACAATTGAAGAATTTTAATAGTAAAAAAGAAAAAGGAAACAAAGCTTATGTATATAGATGGTGGAAGGTTGCAAGAAGGGCAAAAGAATAGGAAAAAATGAGAATCAAGATGTGTCATACACAGGTCCAAACTCTCAATGTTGAATGTGATCATAGTGTATATATAAAATGTACCATTAAATCAATTAAAAACAAAAAAATCAAACGTCACACAGTGTTGGAACGAACAGAGAACATTATATTAGAAAAGAGGATTTGCTCAAAATTCTATCTAAATCATTAGCTACAATACAAAATAGTTACTGATACCATTAAGAACTTTTATTCTACTTCATTGAAAAAGACCTATAATTATGTTCTCTTTCTGCAGTCTAATATCTCATCAATCACCTGAGAATTAATAGAGCTCTTCTGGGAGAAAGATAAGATAGAACAAATAAAGATAGGTAGAATGAAGATAAGGAAGTCATAATTTTACAAAGTACTTTTAAGAAAACCTGCAGCTTTGGGACACAACAAAACTTGTACAGTATTTAAGTGTCTTTTTCTGCTTCCTGGAAACTCAAAAAAAAACACTTTTTTTTATAAACCTACACATTGACCCTATCCTTTTTGTCTATAAATTAAGCCCCATCTTCCATCCTCAGGGAACCTACACTACTCACTAAATACATGCCACATCTTTAATGTTAAATGTATATTAATGGTTTATATTCTAAGATAGCCCACCAAAAAGGTAACCTGACAGACACTAGGAATGTACAGCCCAGGTGTCCTGAGGAGAGTCATAAACCACATAAAGCCCCCAGACCAAGACCATAACGTGCCTGTCTCGAGAGGAGCCACACTCTAACCCTAACTCTTTCTTTAGCCCTAATACATCTTGCTGAACCTCTCACCAACATCTCCTACAGTTCTTTTTTGTGATGTGTTGGTGAATCTGTAACCTATTCCGTATTTGGGTAAATTTAGGTCATCATCCCCTCTTTGAGGAACCTCATTGCACTCCACATGGTGACAGCAATGTTCGGACTGTCACTGGTCCCTTATTCTTATAGTGTTCAAGACAGAGCACACTATGTCACTTGTACTAGTTAATATTTGTTAGTGTATTAGAGCATTTGTTTCACGTGCAGAATATCATATAGTACTTTTTCTTTGAGATTGAGGAAGAAAGGAGATGGCCACAAGAGGAGCTAAGAGAGAGAGAGAGAAAAAAAAATACATGACCTCCTACTGCTCTTCCAAATTTCTCAGTCTTCTCTTTTCCCCAAACCTGATTAAGATAAACACATATTATTGGGAAAAGCAATTTTCATGTTTGTCCAATTTCTTTTTAAAATCTCTGTGATTTAGATATTTTCTTATTATCTTTATTTGAAAGGAAATCAAAAGGTTAAAGCAAAATTGCTCAAGGCCCATGGTAAGGAACTAGGTTCTCCCAGGTTTGTCCCACCAAGTCCCAGGTTTTGCCATCCGGGCTGATGTCTGCCCTGACCACAGTACCTCCACATCAAATGACCAGGGGAGGTGAGGCACTTTCTGAAAACACTGAAGAATTCTTTCTGCCTAAAATGGATTTACTCAATAACAGTGGATTAACTAGTAGAACTGTGAAAACTGACAAACTCAGAAATATGCTTTGTGTACAAAATAAAGCAAGATAACACACAAAACTTAAAGCATCTCTATTTTGTAAGTGCATACTTAAAATTTAATAATTCCTTAAGTCTACTTGAGTCCACTGATTTTGTAACTTATGTCTAAAAGAAAACACTTTAAAATACTACTTTTGCATCTTCTCAATATTATATCAGTACATTGAGTAAATAGTCATTGCCAGATTCACTTTAATAGTCAAAGGAAGTTAATACTGTGAATGGAATGATTGGCTATTGTTAGTTAACTCTGAGCAAGCACACATTATAGCATATATCGCTCATAAATCATTGACTTTTTTGTTATGGTGGTGAGGGCATTATTTTCTTTTATTAGAAAATATGTTAAATGCAGCAAATCAGAATTATATCCCACTTAACATTTGCAAGAATGATTAACTAGAGTGCCTTGGGCACTTACGTAAGCAGCTATTTCTTGAATTTTCCAGGTGATAAAACCTGTTAGTTTGGCAACTTACAGAGAAGGCATTTGCTCCACTCCAGTGCATCTAGAGTAGGTGCAGCCCTTCAGCCCCTTGGGCAGGGTACCCCTTCCAGTAGGTAGGGAGGGGGAGGGGTGCATCCCAGAGGGGATTTAGATTTAGAGCTCCACGAGGCAAAGGAAGTGTCCTGAAATACTTATTCATCTATCCCTTCCTTTGCCTGTTCACTTGTTTCTCTATTTTGAATAATCAGCAGGTTTTAAATAATTTTCTTTCACCCTCTTGAAATAGTATTAGGGGTGGAGGGACAATCTTTAGATGTTCACAAGTCTCTGATGATGTATTTAATCATGTGTCTTCTGACCAATCTCTAATTTATGCTTTCTTCCCAAGTGTGTAAGAGCTCCAGTCCTCCCAGCAAAAACCTCTGCAAGACACAGATGAGCAATAAACAGAATTGTTATTTACACTCGTATTTTACATAATATAAAAAAGTCAGCATCCTATATTTCTATAAACATCCACATATTGCACTTCTTACCCTAATTTCCTATCTCATGAAAAAATGTTAAGGATTGTGAAGAAATTAATTTGCAAATTTTTAAAAATTACAGGACTCAGCATCATATGTCAGGAGAACCTCTAGGGGTTTACTAATAACGTGAAGAATTTCTTAAAGAATGTACTGACAGTTGCTTTTACCATCCAGAGATCTCTAGGCCACCTTATTGCTTCTTAGTCTTCCTGTGAATTACCTCTTTTCACTCCAGGTTTATCATCGCTAACAGATGTAGGAGGTGCTCACTCTTCTGTCTGCTGTGGTACAGGGGTCCAGGTGACAACATTTTGTTGTTGTTCTTTCTTGCCACGGTTGAGCCATTAAAGGGGAGGAGATTGTAAACAGGAAAACTTTCCCAATCATTGAAATGTTTTCCCAGCAATAATAATGTCATGGAGTCACTACAATCTGATTAGTGACCTTTCCATTCTTTGCAGAGATGACCTTTACTGATATCATTAACCAGATGGAATATGGGTTTGATGCCGCGCTTTTAGCCACAGAGCTTGGTGAGGACTGTGTGGTGTGGTCTGAGATTTTGTTAGTGTCAAGCTGTTTACAGAGCAGGAGGCACATTCCTTTCTTTTTCTCTAACACCCAAAGTTGTTTTTTTTTTTTTTTTTTTTAACCAGCAGTGAGCACGGAGGAGAAAGCAAGGACATGTTCTCATTTTTGTTCTATTTCTGGGAGCCGAAGTTCTTTGGGTGAGAAAAAAAAAAAAAACAAACATAATGAATGCTCACAAGCAAGGATGGGGGCATTTTGTATTATCAATTCGGACACAGAAAAAGTAGCTCTTATGGTCTGTTAGTGCCTTTGTCAAGGATCTCCCATATTCAACTTTTCATTTGTGTTTCCCAGTTTAAAAGTTAGAAAGTTTATACTACAGCTACATTAATCCATGTTTAAATAAATTCCAGTGCACTAATCTGGTGGCCTGAGAAAGACATATGTTGTTGGAGAGAAGACCTAGGGATTCTGTGTGCTGGTCCATGCAGCCTTTAAGAAGTTTGTCTGCACCTGCTTCCTTTTGATAGAAGTGGAACCTTTATTTAGCTCTTTAGTGCATGATTTGATATAGGAGTAAAACCTTAATTAAACAAAGCCTACATTTAATTCCTAAAAGATAAGGTTTAAATAAAAGCCAGTTCTTAAACAGACTACTTTATGCATGCTACAAAAGGAGAGTTCAGGGCCGGAGGGTTAGCTCAGTGGTTCCGGAGCCTGCCTCGCAAGTGCAAGGTACTGAGTTCAATCCCCGGTAACCACATACACTGCTGGGCGTGGTTACTCACGCCCACCAGCAATCAATACCACATACCACAGTGCCAGGTGTGGTGGTTCACGCCTGTAATCCCAGCACTCGGGAGGCAGAGACAGGAGGATTGCTGAGTTCGAGGCTTGCCTGGGCTACATAATGAGCTCAGAGCCAGCCTGAACTACAAAGCGAGACCCTGTCTCAAAAAAAAAAAAAAAAAAGGAGAGTTCATTGGAAGGTAGTCATTGCTTAAAACTGTGGTTTTTAAATTTCATTCAGCAAGCCAGGCTGGAGAATAATGCATTTTATGATGTAAGAATTGGCTTGTTTACTAAGAATAAGACTTTGTCTTGACTGATTTGTGAGCTAAGCATAAAGCAAGTGGATTCAGAATGAATAATTAATATTTAGCAAATAAGCACTAGGAAGAAAGGGTGGAAATTATACTAGAGTACATATACAAAACATATGGGCAAGGCATGGCAGAATTCTTGAAGATAAAATGTGCTTATATATTTCCTTCAGTCTCTGAGAACAAAATAGCTTACATGAAGAGTTGGGGGCATATATGGTGATTTATTTGCAAACTCTTGGTATATTAAAAAAGAACATAATTTATTTTAAAATACTGCTCACCTGTAGCTTCAGGGAGATAAAAGAAGCAAGTGAACCTAGGAGAGGCAGTTGAGATAGTAAGAATAAATGTGGGTCCCTGTCCTGAAAAACACAAAGTAAACTCTAATTCTAGGCTACAAACACAGAGAGCAACCTTTCAAAAGAAAAATGATTTTCTTCTAAGCCAGCCATAGCTATTGCCTTTTAGAACATGGAATCTCACATTGTATAAATTATTTGGTAGTAAATAAACCAGACCATAGATTCATACTCAGTGGTATAAAGTTGTGTGATTTTTTTTAAAAAACATGAATTTATTTTATCCCCATGCTTACAATTTTATCCCCATGCTTACAAATTACTGTGTGCAAATATTAAAAATGTTTATCCATTGCATTTACCTTTCAGTCAAAACTAGCATATTTTACAATGTGTTGTCAGCCTCCAGTTATGTCAATAAGTCCTGTGCATACAAAATGCTTAAAGCCCCAGGAAGAATGAATGGTTATCAGTATGATGTCCCACTTTTTCATCTTGAAAATTATGAATTAATCATGCTTTACATATAGAAGAAGCAAGTGGAGAAAAGGAATGGGCACTGGGAATGAGAAAATATACACAAAGATAAAGACTGTATTAAAAATATTCGTATTTAGGTAGTGGGGAGTTCTGGGGTGGGTAGAGGAACAGGAAAAAGTGAGAAACAAATTATGTCATATACTGGTTCAAATTCCCAATATTGAGTGTGATCATGATATGTATATATACAATGTACCAATAAAAATAATTAATAAAAAAATTTGAGGGCTGGAGGGTTGCTCAGTGGTTCCGGCGCCTGCCTCGCAAGCTCAAGGTCCTGAATTCGATCCCCGGTAACCACATATAATGCTGGGCATGGAGACACGCCCACCAGCAATCAATACCGCATACCACAAATGCCGGATGTGGTGGCTCACGCCTGTAATCCCAGCACTCAGGAGGCAGAGACAGGAGGATTGCTGAGTTTGCGGTGGCTTGCCTGGGCACCATAGTGAGCTCAGGGCCAGCCTGAACTACAAAGCGAGACCCTGTCTCAAAAAGCCAAAAAAAAAAAAAAAAAAAAAAAAAATTGAAGACATTGGAATTCTCCTTACTTTCACTGAGTCCTGGGATGCTGTTCATTCACTGAAGAAACTCATTACACCGTGGCCACCAAACAAACTCTAGATCCTCAAAACTGAGCTGGTTCTTTCGGTGTTGTGTGGAGATTTTTGCCACTCAGTTCTGTAGCACCTTGAGGGGCAGCAGCCCCCAAGAACATGTTCGAAGTACAAATTCATTTTCTCAGAGCTCTGCTCCAGTGCCATAATCAGTATCTGTATTTTAAGCAGATCTCTAGTTATCCGCATATGCCAGATGCCAGTGTGGCCCTTCACCTATCTGCAGAATGTGCCTTTGCTCCAGGGAGACCAAAGACAGTGAACAATGCCACATGGCCTGTGAAACATGTGACCTGCATAAAGAGAAGGAAATGAAAACTTCCTCCCCTGAAAAGGGCTTCCTATTATAGATGGAATCACAAAGTCATAAATGACACAGGATCCACCTGCTTTTCTCTGCTTCTCCAAGTCAAACAGAAGCTTTCTCACAATCTTAATGTTTGACACATAGTTGCAAATAATGTGGTTTGGTTTACTAGCACAAGAATTGAGGCAGTATTTTAATGTATTGGGCTTTGTCTTGTTTGCAGGGTTTCTTTGTTTTTTGTTGTTGTTGTTGCTGTTGTTCTGGTGTTCTTTTTGTTTATCTGTTTGCAGACTGGGCACTGAATCGAGAGTGTTGTTCACTGTTAAGTATGCACCATAGCACTGTTACATCTTCAGCCCTTTTTTATGTCTTTCATTTATACATAAGGTCTAAGTTACCCAGGCTGGAATCAAACTTATGATCTTTTTGCCTCAACCTTCCTAGTAGCTGATGCTTTGGGCTTTGTTGTTGTTGCTGTTGTTTGTTGGTTGGGTTTTGATACCAGAGATTGAATTCATGACCTTGCACTTGTGAAGCAGGCACAGGTGGTGCCACCGAGTTAAATAAATACTTGGCTCAGTTTTGGCTTCTAATGGATTTAAATACTTCTCCAGATTGCACCTTTTCAAATGGTCGTCTCATGTAAATATATCCTTTATATATGCAGTTTCTTATAGATGTGTAGTGTGATCACACATACACACGAGCACACACCAACACTCATCTTCACACAGTCACATGGGAAGGTTTCATCTCTTTCACTGCCTTTGCTATGACTCAGCCTTGCTATGGAGTACCTGAGGGAGCGAAGAAGACCTGTTGGTCTGTACTTGAGCAGAGCTTCCCAGAAAAAAAGGACAACAAAAACAACAACAAATGTAAGCTCAGTACACAGGAGGTGAGCAGAAGAAACCTGTGATCCATGGCCGATCACATAGATAGCCACCAAAAGGCAAGTTACTCAAGAGAAGAGGATGTGAAGGCAATCTGGCTGTGGCATCTGTCACCCCGTTGATCTCCAGGGTTGATTCCACTGATCTGGCTGGCTAAGCCGCTGTCCCCTTCCTCCCTCACCGCTCCGTGTGCATCTCCCCTGAAGCTGCATGCTCAGTTGAAGAGGACAACCTCTCACGATAGAGAAGGACTGTTTTCTCAGTCAAGAGTATATGAGTAGCTGTACTCCCCTGCTGGAACCTCCAAACAAGCTCTCAGGAAAAGATAAAATGTGTTTTAACATTTCAGTTGTATATTTCAGTTGGAGTGGCAGTCAGTATCCCTAACTGATATCAGCATATACCAAATGTGATGATGGAGAGAGGGACAGGTTCTTACCAAATTATGGCACTTTTTTCATCTTCTACTCTGCTATCTGTGTTTTATTCTGATCCTCTGATATGCAAACTGGGGAATGCAGTACACATTAGTGTACATGTAACAGCAGTGCCTATATTACTCAACTTTGTTTGTAATTTGGTTCTTGGAAATAGCCATTGAGGAAAAATCTGCTCTAGATTAGAAACTACAGAGATATTATGAGTGTACAAAGAATATACCCACCCCTTGGGGGAATCCTCTCAGCTCTAAGTTGAAGATGAACAGGGTTCTTACAAGGTGCAAAGATGGGACTGGCACCTCAGAGAAAACATACTGTGTAGATGTAGCTGCTATGCTACCCAGGAGCAAAGTGAAATGAAATGATATGAGAACTTGAACACACCCTGGGGGAACATAGCACCAACAAAGAGAATGGCTCACAGAGCAGATGTTGAAAGAAATCTAAAGTTTGATACAACCAAAGCAGAAATCCCAAGTCCCCTCCAAATGTCTGTGGCTCTGCATGGTATGAGAATCTGAGGAGACACCCGTTCAGTAGACAGAAGCCCAAGACAGAGGAGCACAGCAGCAGAAAACATGCTTCTGATTTAAGAAGGCAAATTGCAGATTAAAAAGACTTCATAAATGTAACAAATAAATTAAAGACAACTAGAAAGACCCAACTGAAGGTGTAAGAGATGAAACACTTTTCTACTCCTAATAATATGCCACTAAGGCAGAGCAATAAGCTGACATAAAACTGATTGACATCTCTTTATCTCAGTTACTATAAATTCAGTAAGGACACTCACTCCAAAAGACCCTACAAAGTGTTGAGGAAGATGGGCTAGAGCCCACTTTATGATGGAGGGAAGATCTATTTCACTAGGACTTGTGCTGCCTGATGGTCATTTGGTTATAATAAAAATAGATGCAGGAGTGATACAGACATCATCTTCCTGAGAGAAATAGGATTCAGACAGGGTCAAGGGCATCATTTGTGAATGGTTACAAGAACAGCAGTGATATGAGGGAGTTGATCCCCGGGGACCTCCTCCATCATGGGTGGGATTCAGGTCATTGAGGTGATTGCCCATTTATTCATGTCAGAAACAATCACTCACTGTTCATTTTGTGGAGCTCCTCGGTTCCCAAAGGTATATGCTTCCCTCACTGTTTTTAGATGACTGATAAACTGTACAGAGAAGCCCAGTGGGTTAAGGGTGGAGAGAGACTGCATGATGGAAAACAGTTATTTTGCTCACTTGCCAGAAAGGTGGACAAATTAATAATCATATCAATAACTGAGGTAAGGGAGGATAGGTTTTCCTCGTCAAAAGCACATTTGTTTGTACATCTATGTAGGTGGATGTGGCATGTGCAGATAGGGATGCATATAGATTAGGTGGTAAAATGCATGAATACATGAAGAGATATGTAAATGAGCGCACAGCATACTTGACAGTGGTTAATCCTTAGAAATGGTAAACCTAGTGTGAACTTTGGGAGGCTGAGGCAGGAGGATTTCTAATTTGAGCCCATCTTGAGCAATTTAGTAACTTAGTAAGACCAGGTCTCAAATTTTAAAAAAAGTTTTAAAAGCTATAGATGTAACTCAGGTGAAAGCCCTGGGTTCAGTCCCCAGTACTGCCCCCCCAAAATTTTTTTAAATACTATTGATCAAGAGAGTAGTAACTTTACATTTTTATAATATACACTTGACTCCTATGTATCATTTCTGATTTGAAAGGAAATCAAAGTACTGGTACAAACTCTCAAT
>PVIC010025516.1:0-25233 GCA_004025085.1 Thryonomys swinderianus
TTTTTTTTTTTTTTTTTTTTTTTTGAGACAGGGTCTCGCTTTGTAGTTCAGGCTGGCCCTGAACTCACTATATAATAGCTCAGGCAATCCTCGAACTCAACAATCCTCCTGCCTTTGCTTCCCGAGTGCTGGGATTACAGGCTTGAGCCACCAAGCCCCAGCAGGTGTGGGGTTTTTTTACATAAATTGTGGACATGCTCTCACAAACTTACTTATCCTGGAAGTCTTCAAGGTGTATATATTAACTCTGTGGATGTATTTAATGTCACCAACTTTGAGATTTAAAATGTGAATTTCATTATGTGCCATTTCATCACAACAAGTAATAAAGTAAGAAATTCATTCTCTCAGGGAAAGGAGAGAATGAGCTAGTAATTTCTTAAACAGTGTTCCAGGTACTGTACTAAGAATAGAGAGTAGTTTTATTTCTACTGTTTCTCATGAGCCCTCCAGTGTTGCTGAGTTTAGGTCATTATCATATCTGAAGCCTACACCAGGCTGTTTTGCTCCAGGGTCCTGGAATGCATGTTTCAAATATTGACCCAGAGAAGTCTAACAATCAGCCAAATGTGAAATACGATGGTCTAAGAGGTTTTTTTTTAATCCACTTCTTTTAAATGCTATTTTTTATCTTGACAATGATACCTAGAAAGACTCTTAGAGTCCAAGGTTAAACCATGGAAACTAACAGAGTGAGATGGAAGGAGGAATGTCAGAGATCTAGATCAAATATCATACAGTACACAAAGCTCCAACTAGGTAATCATATGCTGGCAGAGTGGATGAAGTTCAGAAAACAAGCAAGCAAACACTGAAAGAAACAATTATGTTTCCTATTTCATTAAGCAGGTAGCAGCAATT
This sequence comes from Thryonomys swinderianus, assembly GCA_004025085.1. Classification (NCBI taxonomy): domain Eukaryota; kingdom Metazoa; phylum Chordata; class Mammalia; order Rodentia; family Thryonomyidae; genus Thryonomys; species Thryonomys swinderianus. The sequence continues at coordinate 862 of PVIC010025516.1, forward strand.
AGAAGAAACTTTTCAGCGTTATATCTCCTTGCCTATCTATGTCTGTGTCTGCATACACAGTGTATTCTGGTGTAGCTATGAGTCAACTATATGACTATATAAAACCAACTTGTCCACTAGGTCTCCACCTTTCTCCACTACTATCATGAGGATATCCCTTCATTCATCACTTTTCTTGTGAAACATTGTACTTTACAAGACAGCCACACTGACTCTTTAAAGGATCCAACTAATAAATCATATGCACTACAACCTCCAAGCACTTCTCACGCTCTTTTGATCACCCTTCCTGCTTAGCTGTGTGCCACTACCTTTCACTGCCCTACTTTACTGCGAAGCTTTGTAAGAAAAGGATCTGTATTCATCTTCTAGCATTCTCCCTTGAACCCCTGCTCCTACTTCTTTTCTTCCCTAAAAGTGCTCTAGATCCATGTCATCGATCAATGACCTCTTTGGCGTTAATATCATTGGCCGGTTCTCATTTCTCAACTCACTAGACTGATTCAACAACATTTGCCACCGGTGATCACTCCTTCCTCTTGAAAACACTTTTTCACTTGGGTTCTCGGACCGGATTTCCCTGCTCCTTCTCATACTCTTTACTCCCTTTAATCCTACTGACTACTACATTTTGGAAAATACTCGGCTTAGTATCAGACCTTGTACCTATTACCTACAATCACCTCATTAGAAATCTCTTTCAGTCTCTTAATTTAAAATTCCATGTATGTGCTTTAGTGGTCCAGTTATATATTGGCAGCCTGGAACTCTCTTCAAATGCCATATTCTTATATCTAAATCCCTCCTTGATATCTCCTTTTAATTACCTTATACCATTTAATCATCCAATTATTAGATTGGACCAGATAGCAATTGAATGACTCATTGTCTTCTTCAAACAGGTCACCTCTCAAATTTTCTGTCTCAATTAATGGCAAGTTTGTCCCCAGTGATGGCAAACCTTTTAGAGCTTTCAGTGATACAGCTGCCTCCTGTAGCTAAGTTTGCCATTACTGACCTAGATGGGTCATTACTTTTCTTTTCCCATAACCTATGTACCATCTTTTGCACGTCTACTTGACTAGTTTTTATCTGTTCTTACTAATTTTCATAGTGTTGTAGAGTTTAGAAAACTTAAATTTCATCCCAGTGACTTACTATTTAGGGGTGCCCAATCTCTGTAGCATGCCATTCAGTGGTCCACATGACTTTCCTCTATGGTGCCTCTTTATTTGGTGGTGCTGTGGACCAGACCCAGGAATGCTGTACCACATCCCTCATACTTCTCACTTCACTGCTTCCCTATTCCAAGAATCTTGTGTTTCAACCTTAGTTATGTGTTTTCAATTGAATTAAACCACAAGACACCTCAAGAAAATTGTCTCTTTTCCATATTTCCTTTCTCTCTGAAATTCCTTCCCCCTAGAACACTTATTCTTGAATCCTTGAATATGCAAGTGGAATAATGCATACACCCAGTAGTTTGTAGATCCCTCAGCATTAGTCCCTTAGTGTATGAGGTAAAAAAAAAAAAAATAAATAAATAAATAAATAAATAAATAAATAAATAAATATATATATATATATATATATATATATATATATATATATATATATATATATCTCAACCAGGTGTGGTGGCTCACGCCTGTCATCCCAGCACTCGGGAGGCAGAGGCAGGAGGATTGCTGAGTTCCAGGCTTGCGTGGGCTACGTAGTGAGCTCAGGGTCAGCCTGAAATACAAAGTGAGACCCTGTCTCAAAAAAATATCAAACCATGCAAATTAACAATAGAAGTACACATGTGATCATGAGAACTACTTGTCCTGGCATATATCATATGAGCAAAATGGTACCAGCATAAAAATTATGAAGTAAGTAGCTAAAGGCACAGTTTAGGTGCCAGTCAATGACACCTAAATCTAGTCAATGACAGATTACATGGACCTATGGAGGTTGAGTAGGGGAAAGCACAGAAGAGAAAGAAAAAATTTGATGGGAAAAAGGAAACAAAGTTTATGTATGGGGGGTCTGCAGGGCTGGAGAGGGGGTGGGTGAATGGGAAAAAATAAGAATCAAGATGTATATTGTATAGGTACCAATTCTCAATAATGAATGTGATCATAATTTTTATCTAAAATTTAGCAAAAAACTCTATAAAGAAAACAAAAAGCACTCAGAAAGTGCTCTAACAGAAGGACCTTTATATTGTATTATATCCCCACTCATTTGGATATGTGAGTCCAGAAAACAACAAATACGAGCAGGCATGGCCTCACTCACCTTAGATCCCGGGGATGTATTTTCAGAATCTGTGTTTCCTGCTTCCACAGATGTGGGCCTTGCAGGTTTAGCAGTCTTAGCTCCCTGGGGAGAAATCCTTATACAAAGGATACAGCAAGAGTTTCAGGAAATACTGTGGCTTCCTGACTCCCACTTGAGGTTAGTGTACCAAAACGCCAGCACACACAGAGTGGAGTCACTGTCCTGCCAGACACCATAGGCCTTGGTCACCAGGGAAAAGCAGCCCTGTTACTTCATGATGAGGCTGAGAAGAGACATTACACAAGCGCGTGATCCTCTTGTTTTATTCTTGCCCCCCCCTTTTTTTTTTTTTTTGGCCTACTTTTGACAATAAATGAGCCAGCATGGTTGCTGGGACAGGAGAAGAGCCTAATGGATGAAGAGATAAGGAATAGCTCAGAGCTGAGGCCCAGGCTCCCTTTAGATAAACAACTGAGAGGAGGAATGGTGGGTGTCTAGGGTGTGGTGTCTGTGGACTGTAACCTAGGGGCAGGAGGAAATGGAAGATTATCGCCTGGATCGAGGAATCAGGTTTGGCATGAGTGCTATTGTTCACCTTGGGAACGTTTCTTTTTGTATATTTCTCTCGGGCAAAACCCATCCAATTCCAAAGCCGGTGCCACCAGAAATGACATGGAGGAAGTAGATCTGAGGACAGGAGAGGACGGTGCCCAGTGCTGGGAAGTACAGTCAAACCCATACGGCACTGGTTGTCTAGCCTCTGGAGGACTTTGGACATTGCTGGCTGGTCTTCTGATGCTGATTTATCCAGCTAAGGTTGCCCTTTGGGGAAGAGTTCCCTGTCATAAGGTTGCATGTTCTAGGGTTTCAAAAGAAAAGAACTTGTCTCCCATGACTGGATTATGTAGGGACACACAGATTTAATTCCTCACTTCCGAGTACTGTTCTATCTTCAGAGCTTCTGCACCAGATCGGATGAGGCTTATGTGGTGACTGTCATAGCTGAACTTCTTTTTTCCAGAATTGCTTCATTTTTTTCTTCCCCAGGTAATAGGGTTGGGCATCATGACCCTATGAGCAGAATTTCCTAAAATTCTTACGCATTGCTCAGCAAGGTTACAGTTTTCTGCTGAAAGTTTTGAATGTGGTCAGTGAGCCACATGGACAAATGTAGCCTTTTTGTGGTTGTGGCAGAGACTGTAGCTACTACACTTTATTTCCTAACATTATTGAGAAATATTTATAATTTGTTCAATGAAAGATATGAAAAATATAATAAGATTCTGATACATAAATTTATTGTAAGCCTTTGTACTCTATAAAAATCGCTAAACCCTTATATACATACACACAGATAAGCAGTCAGAGCTTAGAGTTCACTAGCAAGAGCGAGGGCACTTTTCTGGGACAAGTAACATTTGAACGGTAGATAGCTATAATGACAATTGCCCGCTAAGTCCATATATACACATTTTCTTCAGAAAAAGAGTGATCTGCGTGCTGTGCTCCTGATGCCTGGCTACACTGTTAAAGTGTGCAACATACGTTTCTCCAAATACTGGTGAAGCAGGATAATTCAGTTTCGTACAGCTGTATTTACATTTATAGAGAAAATACATATAGTTAATGCACTTGGGGACTTGTAAATATATCTACCTTCTCAATTGCGTTTGAGCTCATGGGAGCTCTGGATCGTTTGGTGCACTGCCTGAGATGTCACTCCTTGATCTCCTTGGATGACACAGAACTTTCCAGGAAGATCTGCTTACCTAAGCGCTGCTGTTCTCATGGCATCCTATTCAGCGACTGCAACACCATTTGACAAAAGTTCAAATGGATGGTATGAAAAGAATTCATACATTGCTGCACCGAATACATTACTGTTATACTAATTGGTCTGAGGCTGAACAAATGTGGTGTATTTCTAAGGACTTGAACAAATGGGTAAAATCCAGTAAATGTTTAGTTGTCATGAGAAACGAGCAGAGATATCTTTCCGATATATGACCCTAGCTGTTTCCAGATCTCCTAGATTTAGAGTCGGGCCACCTAGATTCCCATCTAGTCCCTGTATTTGAGGAGGTAAAGTAAGGTAGTCCTTTTTATTTGACAGTACATGGTAGTTTTATGTGACTATGTGTCAAACTTCATTATATTCTATATACCAAACACTTCTTTGAAAGTATTACTCCACCGTTTTGCAAAATTAAAAAAAAATACATGTTTGATTCTGAAGTCTGATATTTGTCTAGTAGTTTATTTTGTACTTCAGATATTTCTATTATGCCTATTTAATAAGTGTGTGTGTGTGTGTGTGTGTGTGTGTGTGAGAGAGAGAGAGAGAGAGGGAGAGAGGGAGATTATGTGATATTTCAGCTTCTGGATCTGATTTATTTCATTTAATACTACAGTACATCCATTTTCCTATAAAGGACTTCATTTTAGCCTTCTGTATGGCAGAGTGGTCCTCCATTATGTATAAATAGCACAATTTATCTATTCCTCTGTTAATGGACATATAGGCCAATTCCAAGGTCTATGTCTTTTTGAGAGAAGCTCCTCTTAGAGGAAAAAGTGACTCACAAGAGACACATTAAAGAGCTACCATGAGAAGTAGCAAATCTAGGCATTTAATTTTGATTTCTTATGAATTGTTATAAACAGCAGAGACTAAACAGTGCTTCCAGGAGAGGTATCAGAGAGAGATGGGAGGTCCAAAAAATATCATTCCACTCCGTCTGGTTTAAAACATGTCCTCTACATTTGATCTGAACTTAAATATGTTCATTAAGGCTGCAAAGGTTCTGGCCTTTATGCATCATGTTTGGTTATTATCATTATCTTTATTTCATTGAGAAAAAGGTAAATATAGTGGTAATAAGTTGCTTGCCACTAAACATTAAATTGTTTTTAAGATTTGCATCTTTATTGGTACATTTTTAGGCATGCCATGATCACATTCAACATTGAAAATTTGTACCAGTTTATGACATGACTTTATTCTCATTTTTTCCCTTTCCCTCCCACCCTCCCAACCCTGCCCCCTGTATACATAAGCTTTGTTTCCTTCTTTTTAGCATTAAATATTATTACCAGTTTACAGGGCCATGTCTGTGTGATTTTTAAGTCTCCTTTCTAAGTGTGACCTAAAACTTCAGGATTGTGTGAGATTATGAAGCACAGAATGGGCCCAAGAGCAAAGAAGAAGCTTATTGTGTAATGGTCTGCTGAAGCATTTAAATATACAGTTGAGCTTTGCTCTTGTTTCCTAGATATTCTCATATCTTTCATGTATGCCTTTTGTTTGTTCTAGAAAACAACATCCCCACTGTCCTTGCTGTGGGACAAAACAAGGTTTAAGTACTGACACTCCTCAGGCCCTGTAAAATAAAGATCTCTGTTAAACAAAGACACATTAACCACCTCCTGCCTGCCAGGCACTGCAGAATGTACTCGGATCATAAAGATAAGAAAATTATTGAACTATAATGGCATTCCTATAAGAATGATATGCACTCAGTGCTGTATGAACAGTGAACTGATAACGTTTAATGCATTTTATTTAAATTTAAATCTACTATAATTTGTTTGTGTTCTGTCTTTAAACATTAATGCTGTCGTGTAGTACTGGTGCATTTTATTTAAGCAAAAAACCTTAACTGTTCAGGATCCTTAATTTTACATTGTATGTATATAAAAGCAAAAGCAAATTTTCCAATATTTTAAAATTCTAATGTTTGTTTTACACTTTTCCATCAAAAAGCTAACCAAGATATCAAACCCTTTTGCTTTTAGGCGGGTTTACTTCAAAAAATAGCAGAGTACAGACTGCTGATTGGCTGCAGAAGACATCATAGCAATTTCTGGGCAGATGCTCTTCACCAATCAGGAAGAGCTGAGCCCCATGTGCGGTAGTCACAATACTCAAATTAAACATGCCCAGTGTATGACTAATGTTGGACCCGAGTGTAGATTGATGACTACATTTAAATGATTAGTATCAGTGAGCAGTACATAAGTTTCTGCAGGCTTGTTTGAACAAACATGGCAATGATTTATGTGATTTCATAGTATTATTATAAAACCTTCATAATTATGGATTGTTGGTTAAAATCTGAATCAACAGTGAACCTGGAAAATGGCAATAATACAGATGGCATGAATTAATTACAGCTTTCTAAGTGCAGTTTCATGGGCAAAACAAAATAGTTCTAATACAAGATCCAGGAAAGAAGTGAACATTATAAAAGATGGTCTGAAGACTAGAAAGTAACTCTGGATGTTATTTAGGAGTCACTTGAAGATCTAATTGGTGAAATCAATGGTTTCCTTTTTCCTTAATACTAAAATATATTTCCATAAATAAAATTTTCATTCTTCACCTCAAAAATATAGGTTTTCAGACAGCATAACTCAAGGAGTAATTGATATATTCTTTTCTAAGAAATAATGTGAAAGTTCAATGTATTTCAATGAGAGCACTTTACCATGTCATCAACTATACAAATATGGTGGCTCTGATGCCTCACTGGATGTGTTCCTCTCACATATACTGTTTCAGTGGTCTTAGTCTCACCTGAATCACTTGGTGGTCCTGATGCTAAATGTCCTTATGTGTAATGTTTCAACATTAACTTTAACTGTATATATTATATAGTTTCTCTGAAGGATGCCTACACTTATTATCATATCATGATTATTCATGGTGAACATATGGTTGTTGCATATTCTAAAATTATTCTTGTTGTGTACTGAAAAGAGATTTAGTCTAGTAAAATTGAACTGGCATCATGATATGGCTATAGGAAAGTAATAAAATTGTCACTTTCATGGTAAAATATGCATACCATAAATTTGACATCAAAATATTTGTACAAGTCAGTGGCATCTAGAATATTCACATTTTAAATTTCTTTTTGTACCCTAAAGGGTCAAATCCTCCTCCAGGAATGGCAAGATACTTTAAAATCCAGGTCTCCAAATTCATGTAGGACAATACTCTGATATCAGGCAGAAACTCCAAAAAATATGGTTGCCTTTTCCCAGGGCTCAGGCAGTGGTGTGGAGTGGGGAACGGTAACTAGTTTGTACACACTCTTTTCTTACCAAGGACCTATGGCCTCTTCCTTTTTTGAGTGCATCCCTTGTTACAGTAAGTGTCTAGTTAGATTGCAGAGTTCCAAAGAAGGTTATTCTGAAAGGTTTTACTTACTTTCAGTTTAATAGTTGTGAAACTTGACAAAACAAGTTATGTTGAAAGTTATGGGATGAAAGCAATGCCAAAGTTGCTGGAAAGGGCAAAGGTATAGTCAATCTAAGCCACTAATGAGATGATAAATGTACTCAAGGAATATTATAGGGCATATATGAGCTACCAGCACTGGAATATGTGAGTGCAGAGTTCATAAGAAAGATGGCAAGTTTCCGTACTATGCTGTTTTGTATGAATCCTCCTCGGAGAGTTTTGGAAGTTTTAGTTAATAGTATATTTCCTTATATAATTGTTCCACATAAAAGAGGCAGCAAAAACATTGCAGTTTTTTTTGGGGGGGTATTCTTTTTGGACAGCTTGAATGATTTTGCTAGTGCTCTGGATTCCTGGTCATGTGAGAAGGCAAATGGAATTGCAAGACTGGGAAATTCAGTCCAATGGACACCTAACAACAATAGGACTAGTGCTGGTTTTGTATGGAGGAGCTTTCAGTTAATGAGAGAACAGGAAGAAATGATGGGGGAATATTTAGAGCTGTACAGTGTAGGAAACTGAAGAACATTTAGTGGCCAATGAAGAAAGGTCCCCACAGAGGGTGGGTCTACTCCTTGTTCCACCTTGCCACGATTATGATTTCCTAAGCGAGGGCAAGATTATACTGTCTATTCTAAACAATGGGCAAAGTTTCCCCTCCACTATCAGAGAAGAAATTGATTTTTGTTTTCCTTTCCCATGACAGGTAATCATATGAAAGTTGTAGAATAAAGTATTTGCAAGGAGCTGAGGAGAGACAAATTGGCTGTTGAAGTACCTTGTAAGCCCATCTGAGTGGATAAAACATTTATTTTTGTTTTCAATTAGTTGTTTTGTTTTCGGGAAGCTTTAATTGAGAGAAGGTTTTTTTTTCTTCTTTCCATCATCAGAGGATAAGGTGGTAAGTAGAATGGATTTTAATATCTTGTCTGATTGTGGTGGGATTTAGAAAATTTATAAACTGCTAGCTTAGCATATTTATCAACTAATGAGTTTTCCCTTGCCTCAGGCATCTTATTGCTCTTGTGAGCTTCAATTTTGAAGAAGACTGCCTCTTGTGGTAAGCAAATGGCCTCTAGGAGGTCAACAGGCTGTTTCCCATTTTTAATTGCTGTTACAGGTTCAGTCATAAATCCCTTGGCTTTCTGTAACTTTTCACGGAGTATTCCAGAGTATGGGGTATGTGCTAATGCTTCTATTTTCACTAAAGTGAAGGCCATCTTGTGAGAGCCGTAAGTCCCGTTACCTAAACTGGTCATGTTTGAATCAACAGAGGCCCTTGTTCTTTAGGTTTGCAGGAAACTTCCTCTTTAGCTACAGAGCTATAAACGAAGAGTGCAGCGGAAGTCTTGAGAGAAACTTCAGCAGGCTCCGGACATGGAAAAGCTAAACTTTGTGCTGTTTCAGTGCAGTCAAGCGGTTGTCCTTCAGGGAAGGGGGTGTGCCTTTGACATTTGTAGTTGGGATTTTGAAAAGGAGGAAGCACATCATCTCCTTAGACGTAAATGCAGAGCAAATTAAGACATCGAAGAGATTCAGTTGTCGTAGATCTTGGATGATATCTAGGTAATTTCAGGAAGGGAGCAGGGTGCTTATTGGTACTTTGAAAAACTTGGCTTTTCACATAATTCCTATGACCTTGTAGCTCTAGGAGACTCTGAAATGTGAGTGAACATGTGGAGAGCATGAAGACTATCAAGAGCTTGGGGAAGTGTGTTTGAGCACATGTGCCTGTGGGTATGTAGGAAACTGGATTTATCTATCAGTTGTTAGATAGCAAATGAGCTAAACACTTCAAGAGTTATGTCTTCTGCAGATATAACATACTAACAACACATAGAAATCTCTGGTTCATAAATCACTGAGTGTTGTGAGATTTTACAAAACTCTGTAGGCTCACAAAAATATGAAAGTTGATTTAGATAAGAGGAAAATCATGTTAAATCCAACCTCCAAAATGGGATAATCTAGGTGCTCTAAGCAATCATACTGAGAAAATGTGAGATGTCCTCGGTAGAGTAGGTGAGTCCAGGGTCTACCAGAAAGCTGGTAGGCCAGTCATTGAGTAGAAAGATTTTAGCCAGTGTGTTTAAATTATCTTAGTAGAGATAATTCCTTCAGATCCCTGAAGGAACATCACTAAAATTTTGCTATTAGTTAGTTGATTCTTTTTTCTTTTTGGATTAAAACTATTTCATTGTCCTTTTTGTTTGTAACATCTATTAAGGTTCCAGTTTATGATCATCTTTAGGGAACCTGAGGGTGGGTTGCAGGACTTGAGATGGTTCTTCCCAAGTTACTTCAGTTTGAGAACCGTTTGTTAACACTGCATGGATTTCACTGCCAAATCATCCACCTTTGTGCCGTGGTGCTGAGGTGAGATCTCAGAGAAATGAGAACATTTATAATGAGCATAGCATATCGTATAGTCTCCTAAAATTGAGCATGGACCTCCAGCACATCTATAAATGAAGCACATTGAATGCTGTTCATCTGAGCTTAGACATGAATCATCCGCCCAGAGATTTTATTTCTGGTGTTTGTACTCAGGTTCACCTCCCCCCTCGCTGTATGCACTCTTGAATCTTAGGTCAGTTAATTTTAGACAAGAAGCCCATGATAATAGGAACTCAAAGTTTTTTCCTTATATCTTCCCCCCTTCTCCTTTGAGACAGGGTTTCCCTTTGTAGTTCAGGCTGGCCCTGAGCTCACTATGTAGTTTAAACAAGCCTCGAACTCAGCAATCCTCCTGCCTCTGCCTCCCAAGTGCGGGATTACAGGCGTGAGCCACCACGCCAGGCACTGTGGTATGTGGTGCTGATTGCCAGTGGGCGTGAGTTACCATGCCTGGTATTATTGCATATGGTTACCAGGGATCGAACCAGGGACCTTGGACTTGCTAGGCAGGTGCCAGAACCAGTGAGCTAAATCTCCGGCCCTTCCGCATACCTCTTTCATTCTCTGATGAGTGCTAGGTGCATTGTAGATACTTTACAAGTCTTGTTCAATTTTAAACTACCTGAGCTTCTCAAATGATCAGAAAGCACATCTGGATAGAGTGAGAAGGTGAGCTGAGTGGTAGAGATATTCATGTCCTGAAGGGTAAACAAGCACTAACTATGTAAACTGAGTCTCCTTATTCATTCTCAGAGCATGGAATCCTTGCCCTTTAGCATGTGAATCCGATTGAGACTGCAGATTAAAATGGTTTAATGAAGGGAGCAGACAATTGAAGTCCTGTGGATTCCTGGCCTTGGATGCCGAGAATTTGCTGCACAGGATCATGGTTTCGTGTAACTTAAAGAAACTGAGGGTCTGGCAAAATGGGGTTAGGTCTGGAGCAAGTGGGCAAACACAGGGACTGCTAGAAGACAGAAGGTGACAAGAATGGGCTCAAGGGGACTGGAAAAGAATGACAGGGAAAGAAATAAGGTAGAAAGGACTTTGGGGATAGGGCAGTGGAAGAAGGGCCATTTGAGAAGGACAAATGATCCTGCTGGGGGTGAACAGTCTCATGTAAAATGAGCTTGACCTAACAAGGTTCCTTTTCAGTTTGCTTATCAAAATGAAGAAATTATCGTTTGCAGAGAAATTTGGATGCTTGGGATTCAAAGCTTCATTAACAAAGGATTTCTGAGTAGAGATTATACTTCCAAGTTTTTCCTTGTGAAATTGTGACACTTTTTGAGATATTGAACCAATCACTGCTGTATAGGCAGAGCACGTAGTCCTGAGAAGAGACACTGGAAAGCTCAGGAGCAGAGTGAAATTATCTGTGAGACTAGCAGTCTATGGGACTGAAAGGAGGATTTTAAAGGAACTGGAAAAGGGGCCCACTTGATTATTTTTTTCTTGCATTTCTTGAACAAGGAACCAAAGAAATTTGCTCATGAGATCCCCAACAGTGGAGCTGAAGGAAATAGGAGAGATCTTACAAAGGGCCAGAAAAAATAAATTGCTCTCTTTATTCCAAATCATCAAAGTTGTTCTTACTGTGCTTTAATATCTAAGACATCTGGAGAACTGATTCCAGAGATGAACTCACTGAATGATCCCTGAACAGCAGAGGGCTTCAAAGGATCCACAAGGGCCTGTTGCCCAGTCTGGGCTGGTGGGCTCCTTAGGTGAGCACAATCTCAATTTGAGTTCTGGTCCTCATGACTGGAAAATGGAAAACAAATCTGAGGGTCTAACTTCAAGAGCACAGCCAACAAAAGCAAACTTAAAATCTCCTGCCTATCAAAGGAGACTACCAGCGGTGTAGAAAAACAGCCTACAGAACAGGAGAAAATATTTACAAACTATACATTTGATAAGGTATAAATATATTTTAAAAACTTCTAAAGCTCAAAAACAATAGCTGAAATAAAAAAAAAACTGAGCCATGCATGAAGGAATGGAATAGATATTTCTCAAAATATGATATACACATGGCCAAAGGTAAATAGAAAGGTGCTAAACACCACTAGTTATCATGCAAATTAAAGCTACAATACAAACAAGTGCATCTTTTGAAAGGTAGAACTCCAAGAAAACAAAAACAAAAGACAAAAAGTGACAGATGTGCACCCATGTTTATAGCAGCAGAGTTGTAATTGCTAAATCTTGGAACTGGCCCAAATATTTATCAACTGAAAACTAGATAAAGAAAATGTGTTTTTTTTAATATAAAAGGGAGTATTACTCAGCCATAAAGAGTGATAAATTAGAGACACTTTTAGCTAACTGCATACACCTTGAGGCCATACTCATAAGTGAAATAAATAGTACACAGATGTGTAAACACTATAGCATTTCTTCAGTGTGAGAAACTGAAAGTGTAGATGTGGTCCAGAATGTGTAATAGGTATTATGAAATAGGAAGAAAATCCTCAAAGGAGAAAGGGTACTGGGAGAGGCAGGAGGAAGCAAGAAGGGAAAGCAAAAACTTGATGGGAAGAACAACAACAACAACAACAAAAACCCGGAAACAAAGCTTATGTGTATGGAAAGAGGGAATATAGAGAGGGCAAGGGAACAGGGAAAATGATAATCAAGACATATCATGTACAGGTACAAATTCTCAGTGACGAATGTGGTCACAATGTTTACTTAAAATGTACCAATAAACTCAATTTTAAAAATGAAAAAGAATAGACAAATGAGACCATGTCAGATTTCTCATTTGGCCTTCAATTTTAAATAAGACTACCTCTTTTGGTAATAAAAGTGTATCTGGGGTGGCAGTGTTCCTTTAGCACCAACTATTTCCAGGATCACAAGTTTGAGGCAGAATTTAGCATTGCCAGATAAAATTTACATATGTCCAACTAAATTCATCATAAAATATTTGATGTGTTTTCCCAAGAGTTCTTGTCACAGCATACATTGCTACCTAATGACGTGCTTATCTGAATGTTCTCAAATCATGACCTGCTAATTTCATTTTACCTTCCTGTAAATTTCCAGGACTTTACAGCTGAGCAGCAAGAAAGAAAACAAAAGAGAGAAAAACGATACTAGATGCAACCAGAAAACACTATTAAAATAAAAAATAGAAATTAAACTCAATCATCTGTGAAGTAGTGGTGACCTTAGATCTCAAATCAAAGACAATGATTTGTTTCCATTTCAGCATGGTGTCGAAGTAAAGAAGGTCATCTTTACCTGTGCATTTGCAACCGAAAGGCCTGAGAAATCTCGTTTGACCCCCATTTTCTTTATTCTCATTAAAAAAAGAGGATTTTGTCACCCCAGCTTCCAGGAATAGAATGATCTCAGCTTAACCTCTAATCTTCACTTACTCATTTTTTTAGCATGCTTTTGCAATATGTAGTGATTCCACTCATCGTGGGGAATTAATACATACATGTGATGTCTTGTTCATTTTTGTCATTTTACTCTATGCCTTTCTCTCATCTCCTTTCCATCTCCACATGACTACCTCCCTGTTTACTACCATCTCTTTTATTTTATTTTGCCCTTTAAACTTTTTCCTTTAGATTTTAACATTCAAAACAATGACACTGGACCTGTATCTTACACACAAAACCCAACTCAAACCTTAATAAAAATCTGAACATAAGATCTGAAACTGAAAATCCCAGAAGAAAACAGAAAAATTTAGCATTTGCTTTTCCATGATTTTTTTTTTAATTTATAGGAAAGATTCATGTAAAAAAAAAAGAAGAATGAGAAGAAAGAGTAGGATGAGGGTAATGAGAAGAAAATGATGTTTTCTCTTATAGCTTTGATTAGTACATATTTGTAGTGCATAATGATTACCCCTTTTATCAACCTCCTTTTTATTTTTCCAACATTGCATTCATTTGTTTGTAAAGCCTCATGATGTCAGTTACCGTACATATAGAAAGGTTAAGAACTGGCCAAAGAACTTGTAAAACATATAAGACAACTGTACTAAGTCACTGAAATTAGTTTTTATTTAATGTTTCATCTGAAACTTTTAGTTGGTATTCATAGGAATTCTGTGTTATGTTTTGACGCATCATTCACACTTAACTACAGTTGATCCTCTGAAATTCACAAGTTATTTTTGATGGCGGATAGCTACATGATTTGATGGGTACCCCTAGTAATGATAGTAATTTAATTATCTTTCATTGCTGTAATATTTCTCATCCTAGGGACAATAGCAATATATTGGTCAAATTTGTTCACAACAACTTGAAAAGATTATCATTTCTCCTGCTGTGTACTGGGAGCTTGTTGTATTCAAAACTCCTTAATAGTAGTGCTATGTCAATGAGATCTTGGACATTTGTTTTTAGATTGATATTACAATATGTTTGTTATATTAAAACTTAATACTCAAGTGGACATACCTTGAAGGCATATTCATAAGTGAAATAAATAGGTCATAGATGTGTAAATACTTTATCTTTTCTCTGAGAAACAGAAGATATAAATGAGTTCTAGAATGCATGATAGATATTGTGAAATAGAAAATATTCAAAGAGAAAAGGGGGTAGGGGAAGTAAAGAAGGGAAAAATTGACAGTAAAAAAGGAAGCAATAAAATCATTTTTTAAAAGGCTTTATGTTGAGGAGGCTAAAGAAAATGGAAGGAATCATTTCTATTTATTCCTGAAAAATTACTGTATTTTTCTGAATTCATATATCTCCCTGAATCTTAACATAAAATATTACCTTATTGGAATAAGTAATATGTCATATAAACATTCTATTTTTCATAGTGACCATTATGAATAACTTGTCTTTAAATATCACTCTGTTTCTTTCTTTCTTTTCTTTTTTTTTTGAGACAGGGTCTCGCTTTGTAGTTCAGGTTGGCCCTGAGCTCTCACCATGTAGCCCAGGCAAGCCTTGAACTCAGCAATCCTCCTGCCTCTGCCTCCTGAGTGCTGGGATTATAGGTGTGAGCCACCACGCCTGGCAATATCACTCTGTTTTTATGAAAGAAACAAGCTCAAAAGAATAGTGCCTTCTAATTTTTATTTGTTGAATAAACCCCCACACACTGAACCATAGTTTACTAGGCCTGTGAAAAACCAGAGAATACTTTAATACCTTCAAAGCCTGGGGTTAGTTTCTGGATCTATACAGTTGTGTGCTTGGGCAGTTTTACCCAGTTAGTTAACCAGGATCTCAGCATCCTTGTCTATAAAGTGAAATCATCAAACCCTCATCCTGTCCTTTCTTGCTCTGCAGAATTCAAATACTTCTCAACACAGTAGCACAATTTAAGAAGAAAAAGGGTTGCAAAGCTTATGTATAACTATTATTAAAATGAATATTACTTCAGCCTGCATGAGGTCACAGCATAGTTTGTTAATGAAGCACAAATTAAAAATTAAGATCCTTTTCTCCCTGATGGAAGTATCAGTAATGCATTGTTAGGATTTCTTGTTTTTAAGAAAAGTCCCAGAAAAATAGCTAGATAAAGTGACTAATAGCTCTGTTAAGCAGCTATGAGTTACATAAACACAAATGCTTACCACAGGTGGGAGTGTGACCTTCTGGGGGATTATATTGTAGGTAGAAAGATGTTTCAGAGACAGAGTCTAAAAAAATAGTAGATTATTCCTACTACAATGCAAGGGTCCAGCATTTTTTTTTTTTGAGACAGGGTCTTGCTTTGTAGTTCAGGCTGGCCCTGAGCTCACTTTGTAGCCCTGGCAAGCCTCAAACTCAGCAATCCTCCTATCTCTGCCTCCTGAGTGCTGGGATTACAGGCATGAGCCACCATGCCTGGCAAGTCCAGCATTTTGAACAACATAAATTTGAGCAGAAATGGATCATACAGATAAAGATACTAAATGTAAATTATCACTGGATCTAAACTAATTTGATCAAAGATAATGAGTGTTGTAGTCAGAGAGCCCCTCGTCGTTACAGAATGAGTGTTATACACTTCTTCTTAGCATGTGCCTTTTATGTCAAAGCCTCTTAGTAAGTGATATGTTACAGCAAAATGTTTGCCACAATCCTGACAAGTGCAGAAAATTGTATGAAGACACCAAGAGGTAGTCACTGGGCCTCCATAAGGAGTGCAGAGAAAGCCTGTCCTCTGACTTCAGCCATGGTGCTTCCTTCTTGCTTTGTTGGCATTACCTGTTTCTGGGCACAGTGATGTGTCACTGGCCAGGCCCTGAATGATTCGAGTGTCAAGACCTGGGTAGGAGAAACTTGTGCTGCAAGGTATCGAGTGAGTCAGTTAAAACAACAAGCCAATGGAAGATTGCAAAGCTTTTTCAACTTATTATGATGGAATAAGCAGAAGGCTAAAAAGCATGTTCTGTTGCTAGGAAGAGTGTAAAAATGTACCACAGATCAGAGAGTTAAATAACGGAGATATTTTGTCTTGTAGTTCTCTAGGCCAAACTCAAAATCGAAAGTTTGATAGAGTCGATTCCTTCTGAGGGCAAAACATGTTCCAGATCTCCCACTTCACCCCAGGGCACACAGGCTCTCTTTGGCATTCTTTTTCTTGTGGATTCATTTCTCTGATCTCTGTTGTCACCTTAACATGACATTTTGGGGTGTTTCCCAATTCTCCCCTTTTATAAGGATATCAGCCATACTGCAATGGGGTTCACTTGGAAGATTTCATTGTCCTTTGATTACTTCTTTAAAATTTCTTTCTACAAATGAAGTTGTGGGAGACAGGGGAAGAGGATACATAGATCCTTGCTTCTTTGAGCAGCAGCAGCAGAAGCAGGGCAGGCATCAGCGATAATCCCTGTAGCTGAAGATTGGCAGGGCAGGGTAGATGTCTGCAAGAATCCCAGTAGTTGATCCCTTAAGGCAGGGCTGACACCCTTAAGTCCTCCGCAGTTCCCAACATGAAGTCACATTCTCTGGTGCTGCCGCACAGGACCTGAATGTCAGGGGCCATAGTCTAAATGCTGTATGGGCTACTCATCCCATTTTTCCATCTTTTTCTACAGGAAGGTTCTGGATGGTGATCAGCTACATCCACCTGGATATGAAGGATCACCTCATAGCCAGTGGATCCCCGAGTAAAATTCCTCTGCCATTTTCTAGACCCATTAGGCTGAGAGTAGGTAGAAGGTAGAAAACCAGCGATGAATAAATGTACTGAACTTTTAGTTGGAATGTAGAAAAGGTCCTTCAAGTCTCCCTTAGAAGGGGGCCCCAGTAACGAACTGAGAGGGGCCTCATCCCAAGCCCCCATGAAGAAGAAGCCCTTGTTAATGAGGCACCCAGCTAGAAATGCAGCTATATCTGGGAACGTGGTCAGGCAAGGAACCTAAGTCCTTGATTTTGAATCCTTCCAGATTGGCTTTTGAGTCTGAGAAGCAGAGGGCATGTTCTGCCTGTGAGCCTGGCTGGTGAAAGACTTTGTTGCTACTTGGTAAACCTGAAGGAGCCAGTGTAAGATTTAGCCTGGAGCCGGACTCCTCCTGGTGACCTGTGCCACACGGACATCACAGTCCCAACAGTGTCTGTGTTTCAGGCCCTGTTCCAAAGTTATTAGGCAGCTTGATTTCATGGAATTCAGTATTTGCAAAGCAAGGGGGAAAAGCAGACCCACCATCAGTTATCACAATTGTTCAGCACAGGTCAGTGAGAACTGCGATCTAGTATAAGACTGTAAGCTATATAGTTTTCCCTCACCTCCTCGGCCAGTGGTTACTTTTGTGTGAACATTTTGTCTGAGTGAACTGTCTAGGTAGTTTATTCTGTTCAGTATTCCATCTCCCCAATTTATCTCATTATCTTCTTGCAGCTTGGTTCATTGCTCCCACTTTGTAATAAAATTCAAATCAAGTGTCTTTCCCTACATGAGACCCCATGTTGTTTACTTTATGTTATGTGAGGATACATGACACCTGGGTCATTAGTAGTCATGCTGGAACTGGTCACATGGTTAAAGACTGATCCCACCACTTAGGAGCAGAAAACACTGTATGCAGAGTATCTGGCCCTATGCAAACGTCCACCTTCAAACTGTCCATTCACTGAATGGTTTTAGTACCAGGTAGAAACACTTGTCTAATTAATAATCTCATTAGAAATTATGTGTTTGATTTTCCAGTATGAGCCAAAGCCTGTAAAAGTGATGTTTTCCCCCAAAATCAGAGCTGCTTGGTGTATTGATGTTTCAGTATTGCACAAAAAATTACTGCACACAATGGCTCAAACCCACATGTGTCTTTTGGAAGTCCAAGCTGTTCAACTGTATTCTCTAATCACAAAGCTAAAATCACATTGCATACTGGAAAGGAGCCACTTTTAAGTTCATTTGAGGTGTAGCTAGAAGCTCCTTCTTTGTGGCTCTAGTCTGAGGTTCTCTTGTCAACCAGAGACTGATTCTGTTCTTAGATGCTGGGCAAAAGGTTTTCTCATGTTTCAGGTTCCTCTAACTTCTTCCTTTGCTACAATGCAGAAGAAGCCCTTTGCTTCTTTTATTTGTGTGATTCACTTAGCCTTGGCATTTGCCACATAAGGTGATATTATGTGGGTATTATTTCTCATCATAGGCACGGGTTTCACTCTGAGGTGTCATTCTTACAATTTTGTCTCCTTCGGTCTGTTTCTTAAGAACACAGTTTTCAAGGGAAAGGCCCCATCGATGTTGAATTTCTCCCCCCAAACACATACCTTTCGAATTGGTATTTGATTGTAACTTGCTAGGGATTTCTCTAGGTATTCAATCAGTTTGGTTTTTTGGATCATTTTATTATAGGTAGAAAAGCCAGCTAGACACATGTAGGCAGATAGATAGGGCCGGCCCTTGAAAGATTTGCAAAAAAGGAGGATCCTTCTGGAGGTCAACACCATCAATGAGAAATTACACTTCCAGATAGCAGTGAGCTACAGGCCTCATTCTCCTCCTAGGATGAAAGGTCGAGGTCTGGATCCAGCCCCTCCCTGGAATACAAAGTCCCCAGATGATGGGCAGGATGCTGAACCACCTGAAGGAGTCTCCTGACAGGAAACAGCCCCCATGGCTCGATTCCTCATTGGTGGCCCTATTTTTGAAACTACCTACCTCGTGATTTTGGTCTATAAAATTCCCCTGGAAGAAGCAATCCTTGGGTTGCCCACTTTCCAGGTTCCCTCTTCTATCTCTCTTAAGGCAGAAGCTTTCAATAAAACTTTCCTACTCAAACTTCCATCTTTCCTCAAATTCATTCTTCGACTTTTAGAGAACACGAACTCGCATTTCAGCTGGGGAGCTAGGCCGTGCTCTCCTGCGTCAACTTTACAATATCCGGGATTTTAAATCAGACATTGAAGTTGCCCTGCTAATTTAGTTATCTATTATTATAGTCTCTAAAATTAAATAGTGGAAAAAATTGACTTCATCTCTTGATTTTATGTGTTTACAGAGCAATTCTCTGCTTCTTAACTAAAGTTTGAGCTATGAATGGAAGGTCCAAGAAAGTCTTTTTCACATGTCTAGAGTCTTAGTGTTGACAGGGAACTGAAGCACCCTTATTTACTCCTGTATGTGAGTGCTCCTTACAAATTACAGTTCAGTTCCCAGGACTTGTCATGCTCCCCACTCTAGATGTAAGTGCATACTTACACTGTTCTTGCAAACTTGCTGATTTAAATAGCATTTCTCTAAAACTTGTGTCTACCTGAAACGTCTGAATTTGAATGCATTTGAAAATAGTGTCTTTGCAGATTAAATAAAATAAAAAGATAAGGTCATGCTGCATAAAGGCATTCATAAAGACATTCAAAGACACACAGGGAAAAACTCCACGTAAAGACAGGCAGAGGTAAGAGTGATAAAGCTATAAGCCAAGTGGTTACAATTGTTGCCAGAACCCACTAAAAGTTAGAGAAAGGCTCCTATAGGGAGAACATGACCTTTCTGATACCTTAGTTTCTGGAAATTTGAGAAAATGCATTTTGGTTTTATTCCAGCTGGTTTGTGGCACTTTATTTCAGCAGCAATAAGAGACTAATATATATCTCATAAGCCAAAGAAATTTGTATTACCAAACTCAGAATCAGTGCGAGATGAGGCTAGAAAAAATGTCAGTACCAAGTGTTATGATGAACAAACGTGTACCACTGTACTCTAATTTGTCATCTGATTATTAGTATCTGTCTCTCTCACATAAAGAATACACCAATCCCATTTCACTAACCCTTGAAATCTTATGTCATGAAAGCACTGGTCTGAGGCTTCAGACCACAGTCTCCTCCAAATCAGGTCTAGGTGCAAAGTTGCTTGACTGTATTTCTTCATTTCTAGAGGCCTGTGAACTAAATCTCCACATACATGGAATATGGAATGAAGATACTCTTTAATCGCTACAACAGGCAGTATCTCTCCAGGTGAGAATGAGGTACGGAGCAGGAAACAATCAGCATTTGTGGGTTCATACCAGTTCTGAAACCCATCTGAGCAAGTAGAACCAGTTTCTCCTGTTCTAGAGATAGAATAGTATTTTAAAAGTTGTAAAGTAAAGAAATGAATCTGGACTTGGATAGAGAGTGACTATTTAAATGCACATTGCAAGAGAAGGATGAGCTTACTGCAATAGGGAGAAGACAATTGCAGTACAGGGAGCAGTTACCTACCAGCGTAGAGGGAACATTATGACCGTGACAACTACAAGTGGGTCAAAAAGTCAGGTACCGGAAGGGGTCAACAAAGCTAGAGACACCACATGTGGTGAAGTAGGGTGAATGTGAGATTCATGATTGGAAAGTATGTCAGAGAATATTTTAGGCCAAGGCTGATGTGTTCTCAGAAGGAGTTATTAAGGCTGTCTGCTCTCCCATTTTGAGGGTGGGTTCAGGTTCTGGGTTAAGAAGGGAATCTTTATTAAACATTTTAACAAACATTCTGTTATGATCAGTGGGAATGGAGTTCACCTCATCATGCATGAGAATTACTGAGGGAATTTAGAAAAGCTACAAGTGGCCTTGTCCTACATAAAGAAGAGAAACATCCTGGAATTTTATCCAAGGAATGCACAGAATAGACTTTCTCTGCAAGAAGTCATTTCCTAGAGAATTAAGAGTAAGCAGTTGTACTGGTACAAATTTCCCAATGTTATATGTTACTTTGAGAGGTATATAAATTATACCAATAAAGAATTCAATTAAAAAAAAGAGTAAGCAGTTGTTAAACCATTGCTGGTTCTCAAAACCATAAGGCTAAGTAAATTTATGCTGTCACAGTATACAATACCTAAAAGATATTTCTGTTATAACAGGAAACTATTACTATCTTGAGATGATACTTATATACTTTTGTCTATTTGTCTCCTAGTTTTACTGAAAGTTCTCAGTATCTAAAGTGTTCTTACTCTGTTTCATATTCTGGGATGGATAATCTTGATTATCAACTTGATTGGGTTGACAGATGCCTGAATTGTCAAAGCACCCTCAGGTGTGTTTCCTGATACTCCTTTCTTGTTACCTATTTCTTTCCATCTAGACATCATTATTGGCATTCAAAATTCTTTGGATGGTTAATATTCTTTTCAGGATGAGTGCCCCAGATTCACTATACTGGAACAGTGAAGGGTACTCTGAGTACATGTGTCCACTACTTTGTAATACCTACCGACTGGTTCATCATTTTATATTTTGCTAGAAACAGGACTAGTTTCACATACCAACTAGAAATAGATGGTATTCTCACAGAGGTGGTCTTCTGAAGTCAGCCTAGGTTTACTGAGCATGTTCCCGTATGAGATATGTTTTGCTTCACAGAAGACTCAGGCAAATATTTGACCTCTCTCTGTCATTAAAGTCATGATGCATTCATTGTCATTCATAAGATATGATTATGGTCATAGTGATCAGGTTATGGGGTAAAGAACAAAGTCAATTCTGGACGATGCTTGTCTGGAGTACAGTCGCATATCTGAGTATCTTTACTAAAAGAGAACTCTAGGAAAGGTTATCAATGAGGATCTTGATTGACTATGAAATGGACTTCAGATCTCCTACCCTAAAAGTGGTGTTTTACATGAATGCAGTTGGCAAATTTCCTTGTCTAGTAAATAAATGGTTTATATTTCTGGCTGTATTTGGGATTACTTTCTGCTTGCATTTTGGGCATTTCAGAAATGTAGCAGTTCACTTTCATCTTATAACATTTCTGCCATGTTATCCCAGAAGAACTTCATTCTGGAGAGATTTCCACCAAGTATCAAATGTTGCTGTGCCCTGGTAATTACCATATTATCTCTTGATCTGTTGAAAACAGCAATGACTTGACATACTACTTATGACTAAGTAGATAGGCCTTTGGCTTTTACAACATTGTAAGCATAATGTTAAGCATAATTTCAGGAGAATCTTATCAGCTATTCTGTTATATTTGACAAGGTCAAATTATCCTAAGTGTTCTGCCTTTGTCCTTTTTAAAAATGGGTAAGATGGACTTATAACACTAGAATGAGGGCAAAAATTTTTTATGTAATCTGGGGATTTCAGCTCCCATATCATCTTTTTAGTACTGTAAAATTGAAAGTTTTAATTGTCTTTCTCAAGTTTACTTAGGGGTTTTGTCTGGACAGCTATCTACAGTTGAATTTCCTGAGGAGATATTTTAGTAACATCAGATCAAAGTGGAAGAGAGAATCCTGTCTCCCCTATTTAATCTATCATCATTTATGAAACATTGTCTCCTGACTCATTTAGTACTCTTGCTCCTAGAACACTTGACACATAATAGTAATATATTAAATATATCAGAATTATATAATTTATTTTAGTAGGTTTTTTGAGATATAACTTTCATACCATAAAACCATTCAACTTGAAGATGGTCTAAGGAACCCTCATACAAGGTACAAGAGCTTTTCCCAGTAGTTCACTTAGCTAAGTAGATCAATAAGGATTTTTCTAAAGTGAGATAATTTGAAGAAGAAAACATCTCCCCACTCCATTTTTGCATTAGGGCTTGTTTGTAGTACCTGCCGTTTACAGTTTTCTTGAGGAATGATTTCATATACATAATACAACTTGTTTTTTTTATGAATCCCCTTTTTTCTTCCTCTTTCTCTCTCTCTCCTCCTCTAATTCCCTTTTTGTCATTTTCATTCTGGTCAATTTACTGAATGCTTAATACTACTGTCTTAAGAACTTGGAGAACAATATTGCCGGGAAAAAATTACAATTAATTATTGATGACATGTGACAGTTTCCGTAGGTAAGTTTTCCTCTGTAAAATTTGGCAGTGGTTGCGGCCAGCCCAGCTCCAAACAAGGGGTTCTGTGCACGTTAGAGTCACCTGGGGAACTATCTCATATGCAAGTATTCTGATTTCCGTGTTCTGAGGATGTGGGCTGGCAACTGAAATTTTGAAAATGCTCCCTGAGGGTTTCTCACATGCAGTCAGATGTGAGAGTCTCTATAGGAGGGAATATATTTATTCCACATAATCTATCTTTGTAAGGTTAATTTTAGCATTATATGGTCACTCAGAATAATATCTCATCACAAGGAAAATTTATAAACTGTTTCATTCGTTGAGGAAAAGTGTCTTCATTGTAAGTCAGAACCTTCTTCTGGCTCTAAGGCAAATAGGTTAATGGTTTTGTTCTCTCTGTGTGGTGGGCTTTTCCCTCGGCCAGTGTAGGCTCATCGCCATGGCGGCACAAAGTTACCCGTGAGGCTCTCCCCACATCGGTGGTTCTACCTCTTCTTTATATGGCCTCACATTTGATTTTCTAATGTACGCCAGTATTTTTGGGCCACTGCTTGTTGATGGCAGGGAAAGTTGCTTTCATACTTTTTTGTTTGGTCGATCTTTTCACCTCCCCCCCTTCTGCTGATGTCAGCTGCTCAGAATGACACCTGAAAATTTCCTTCAGTATGCGTGTTACTTGAAAATATGGCCTTTGTTCTGGAAAAAGTTTCATACTCCTCATTTTTTGTGTAATTCGTCCAAATATTTTGTTATGTTTTGGCTATTTATCAAAAAAGGAGAAATTGGGAATTTCAAGCTCCAAGTGTTTGTATGTAGTGGGAAAACCAAAGTATTTACAGGTGCCTTTTCTCGGAGAACGTGTAGAGTATGCCCAGCACTGCCCAGAATAGGTCTCTGGAGGGTCTACCTGGCAGTCACTCGTAAATCTCAGTGTCAGTTCACCTTCTGGGCATGGGGCCCGAATTCTCTTTGATGTATTTCACTCATGTTAAAGGGGAGTAGCTAGAAGTATGGATACTATGTAAGGCCATCTTCTGAGCTCATATATGAATGCCTATGGTTGCAGAAGTGTGGCCACTTGCCTCAAAGGCCATATGGTTCTTAGGAGGACATTTATTCCACAATATACTAAGCTCACTCCTTCACCTTTACAATTTAGTAAAATGTGATGAATTAGATGGATGCTAGGAGTGGGTTCCAAGGTGATCTTTTTCCTGGTTTTTTTTTTTTTTTTTTTTTTTTTT
>PVIC010025517.1:0-25234 GCA_004025085.1 Thryonomys swinderianus
GGGATCGAACTCAGGACCTTGTGCTTGCGAGGCAGGCGCTGGAACCACTGAGCTAACCCTCCGGCCCCCCAAGTCAACATTTTTTATCTCAGATCACTAAAATATCCTCCCAGCTGAACTCTGCTTCTGCCCTGTCCCTAGTCATCCTCCAGTCAGGATAGACAGGTTATCTATTCACACCTAAATTGTACACATCATTGTTCTCTCCAATGCAGGAGTCCCTGTGTACCTCCCTCAGAGCCAGGATGAAGAACCACATGCCACACAGAGTTCCAGGGGACCCCCTTCCCCACCATCTTCCAGTTCCATCTGGAACTTCCTTTGCCCATTCTGTTCCATCTACGCTGTACTTTGTCCATTCAAGGAGCAGCCAGACACGTACCTTCACACCTATCCCCTATGGAATGCTTCCTCCCAGATATCCTCATGCCAAATCTTTCTTCCTCTTCCTAACACTGCTTACTTCTTCTCAGTGCTCCCCCAAGTAATGCCACTACCTAGAGTTGTAATCACCATTTTTATTCCCTTTAACCTGCTATCTTTTGGGGGGTTTTTTCTGCATACCTCTCATCTTCTAAATGATTAGGCAATCTGCTGAGTACAACATCTGTTATCACTATGACTGTCTGTAATAGACTATAGTCTTGCATGGCAGGCAGGTGATTTTATCTCCTAACACTTATCACTATTTGTGCCTATATATTTATATACAGAATGTCTTGGTTTGATGTCTACATAATGATCTCTGTATCAACAAGGAATGCAACTGCTTTCTTCATTATATTTCCAACATCTAACCCCATACTTGTACATGGTAGAGACACAGTAAAGATCTGATGAATTCAGGCATTCATTTTCATTTAAGGAAACATTTATCAAATTTCTACTTCAACCAAGGACTACTGTACCAGGGAATACTGATATGAATAAAATAAAACTCTTTCCTTCATGAAGTGTATATTCTAGTGAGAAAGAGAAATGTTAGAATATGTGGTGTAGCACATGATTGTAGGAGCTATAAACAAAAATGAAGTGAGATAAAGATTATGAGAAGCATTCAGCAATAAACAAGTGAATTATGAGATCAGGACTTCAAGCTTAACCAGTGACTTTCCACGGGAACTGCTTTGGACATAGAAGTTTCCCTGTTCTAAAATCTTGGTGTTTGTGGTAAAAAGTGAAGAAAATGGTTAAGCTTGAAAAGGAAACTGTGAATAGCTGAGTAGAAAACCAGTGGGTTGAAATGAAGATTTCCGAAAGGACTCCAGTCTAAAGAGAGACAAAGCCAAATGCTTATGTTCACATTATACTTGGTACCTAATCGAGGGCCAATAAATACTTATTGATTCAAAGTTAGGTCCAGAAAAATAAAAATCAGGGATATGAGACTTAAGAGAGAATATGAAGCAAATAAGGGAAAACTACTTATAATTTTATCAATATTTTCAAGTTCCTATTGTTTTGTGCAAATCAGAGAAACACAGATTCTTGTATTTACTTTCCAATATTTAAGGATATCAAAACCATGAGGACTAAAAAAGAATTGAATTTATAAGGAACAACCCTGTTTTGTCCTTAAATAGTCATTGGCTAAAGCTTCTTCTGTTGAATTAAAGCCATTCAGTTAAGGACTTTGTATGCAAGCCTATATCTTTAGGAGATTAAAGATGCAATTTTTACACACATTTTAGGAACTGAATTCACAAATCATTATTTTAGTGCATATTGTCCATTAATCTGCTGTTCAATTGGGAACCTATTTAGAATGTGACTGCTTGCTAATTAGCAGGATTCTAATGCTAAGATGCTTCCTGATTAAATGTATTTTAGAATCAATAAAACATCAGGAAGGATTATGGTGATGTGGGATTAGCCTCATCTAACCAAATAGAATGAGTTGTGTTACCTTCTTAAATTGTCAGGTTGCAAGAGCTGACAAGAGGAGCAATTTTGTAAGTCTTATAACATAGGGCTATTTTTTTTCACATTGAGATTTGTTTTCTGCAATTTGCTTATCAATTAGCAGAGATATTAGTGAACGACTGCCAGGGTAAGGCGATTTTGAGAAAGACTTGATTATGATTTCAAATCTCTACTCTGAATCACTCTAATGTAAAATGAATTCAGGTTGTGTTAGATGGAAATTATTATCCCTGTTCTTGGCTGGGAACATGCAAGTCAGAATTTACATTTAATATTTCTGTGTGACATAATATGTGAAAATTAAGTAGCGCAGTGAGAGAACAGGAGGCAAACTAATATTCTAAAATTGTATTGGCAAATTAAATGCTCCAAACCAGTTCAAAAACACCAGAATGGCCACATTGTACATGGGAAGGGAATAAATAATGAAGCTATCCTGAATGCCCCATGAATAGAGGGGAGCAATTGACACAGTCAGGAGCAGGGCTTATCATGCACATCTGGGAGTGCAATTAGGATGAAAAGAACTGGTTTGCTAATCCCAGGAACAAGCAGAGGATTTCTGGAGATAAAGGAAGCATGAGGTGTCTGATTCAGCAATTACTTTTAAGGGGAAATGTGTTAGACAAAGAGCTATTAAAAATGTGGAATGGTCTGCCCATGGCTGCACCTTAGAAATCAGACCAGACCTTTTCCTTCCAAATAATAATAACAATGATCATAATATTAATAAAGTTGCCAACATTTATATAATGTTTACTATAGTCCAAGCAATTTCTAAGTGCTTTATGAACATTAACTCTTTTAATTTTGATTTTCAAGTAAGGAAACTGAAGTACAGAAAGGTTAAAACCTCTATGTGAAATGAGCTCTAGGATACGGTTAGGTCACATGTAAGCTCTCTAGCTTGGGAACTTGGCTTTTAGTCACTAAACTGTAGAAAACTGTAGATGCTCCTAGGATGTCACATACTATAGGAAAAATGTGAGAAATAAACAAACAACCTGGCATATACTAGACAAATCACCTCTATTTGAACAGATTAAAATCATGTCATTAGAACTCTTTGAGAAAAATCAGGACATAGATCTCATAAAATGCTTTTAAATTTTTTGGATATTCTAATGGACAAAACAGAGATAAAAAAAAAAAAACTCTTACTATTTGCAGTTCAGTTGTGTCTTTTCTTATTGCTGAGACAAAATACCAAACACCCAAAGTTAAAAAAAGAATGATTTACTTAGCTCACAGTTTGAGAGGTTGCAGTTCATAGTTGACTGGTTCCAAGGCAGTGTACCATGGTAGAGGAGCATTACAGAGGAGAAATAGTTCATGGCAGGCACAAGGCAAGCAGGCAGCAAAGCAGTTGACCAGCAATGAGTCACAGCAGGCCTGTTATATTCTATCCAGGGTACACACCCTTAGGGAAGGTAGAACTCACAACTAGGGTGAGCTGGCCCACTACCTACACTCAGAACTATGCCAAACCAATCAGTGGACTAATTTAGTAATTACACATCCTTAATCCCAACATCACACACTCTAAATCCAGCCATCTCTGAAAACTCCCACGTGTAACAGCATGAGGCTTTGGGGGAATGTTTAGATAGAAGCCATAATAAACTGTTAGTACCAAAATTGCCTTTTGCTAGCAAAAGCAAAAAGAAATGTTTTGAAATCATAAAATAACTCACAAAAGGGCCAGAGATTTAGCTCAGTGGTTCCAGCGCCTGCCTTGCAAGCCCAAGGCCCTGAGTTCGATCCCGGTAACCACATACAATGCTGGGTGTGGTGACTCACTCCCACCAGCCATCAATACCACATACCACAGTGACAGGCGTGATGGCTCACATCTGTAATCCCAGCACTCGGGAGACAGAGACAGGAGGATTGCTGAGTTCGAGGCTTGCCTGGGCTACATAGTGAGCTCAGGGCCAGCCTGAACTACAAAGCAAGACCCTGTCTCAAAAAAAAAAAAAAAAGAAACTCACAAATTTGGAGAAAAAATAGAACCTCATGAAGGACCAGAACCAAAATTTAATGACAGATTGGGACAGAGACAAAGAGTAAAAGAGAAGGAGAAAGGAAGAAACAAGTTCAGTGATGACAGGGACTAGTTCGAGAACATAGATTAAAACATCGGCTAAAGCAGTTACGGAGTACTCTGGTACAGTCCTGCCCTTGGATCTAGCAGGAAAATGGATGATTACAACCCCATGGAGAAGCAAAACTGGCAAGTAAATGTGATTGACTTTAGCCACAGAAGCTTAGCTGGGTACTTTTAAGCTTTAAGTAACTACCTGGTTGTCAATTGTAGACACATTGTTTGTGGCAAGTTCTTCTTGAGCAATTCAGTAAGTATTATCTGAGTGCAGCAACTTTGTTACCTCCAGGTTCTCTTCTGTGTTGTGGTTCCTCCTATGCATGTGAAAGCTAAAAAGGAAACTAGGGCCAGGGATTTAGCTCAAGTGGTACTGCGCCTACCATGCAAGCACAAGGGCCCAAATTCAATCCCTGGTACAGAAAAAGAAAAAAAAAAGAAGAAAGAAAGAAACTATCTCTGAAGCTCCTTGACACAAAAGCTTTAGGGCTGATTTCATTTCAATTATTAAAATGCAGTTGTGCAAACTGGAGAGGTAGAAGAAGGGTCCAATAATGGAGGCACAAAGATAGTTAAAGGATTTATTTATTTTTCTGTAGTGGTAGCAACTCCAGAAACTGCTTAGTATTATTTTTGCTGGTGGCCAGAGTGTACTTGATCCTGTATAGTCACCAACTTCAAGGTCTGGGGGCATTGAGACAGTAGCCAGGCTTTCCTAGAGTTCCCTGGTCTCTGGACCACATCGGCTGAGGTGTGACCCTAAACCAAACCACAGGCCCTATTCTCCAGCCCACTAGGCTGGAAGCAACTTTGGAGGCACAAAATTCCCTGTATCAGTAATGGTGAACCTGTGGTGCCAGTGTTAATTGTGTTTTTCTTTGAAGACAAAAGATGTTAATGTAGAGGGGTTTTTTCTAAACTAAAACCTCAATAATTCAGGTTTAGTTCAAGTGTTGGCATTTTTAATAAATAGGTTTTAGGTTGCAGTTCAGCACTCCGTCTCTAAAGTATTCACTTTATATCCCTGCCTTATATCAAAGTTCTTGCAAATGAAGATATCTGTCATGTGCAGTGACGTGACAGGCTTGGCACCGCCCTTCCCCCAGCTTGGCCAGGGTCACACCTGGTGGGAGACTCTGCCTCCTGCAGGAAAAGCTGTTATGAACAAGCCCTTGGTTCCAGGCAATGTCTGCACTGCCGCCTGGTCCAAGGAGTGCAGACCTTCGACCTCTCAAGGCAGAGTCCGCTGCTCAGTGCCTGACACTCGCCTAGCAAGCACTTCTTTACCTAGTCAGTGCTCTTCCCCTGCTCTATGCTGATCTCCACTCCAAGTCAGCCCGCCTGTTTTTGCAATTGAGTAAATAAGACAGCTTTGCTTGTTCAGCACTAGGTGATTTGTCTGCTCTCTGTGTCTCTGGTATAGTACTTCAGCAGTTTTCATCTCCTTCATTGAATCTAAATGATACAGATACTATAAACCTCATTCGGCATCACTCTAGCCAGCAGGAATTTCCTTGAGTGCCTTCCCAGGGCAACCACTAGTCATCAATATTGTGCTTTCTTTTCTTATACAGATGGCAAAATTTTGATGAGTTGCTGAGTAGAGCTTCTTTGGATTTATTGTCTGGTTTACCCATAGGTGAGAACCTTTATTTTGCTGCTCCCAAGAGATCCCTATTTCCCAGCACCATTGCTAACTGTGTTTCTTCACAAGAGTAGTTTGTTGGGTTTCGACTCATTCTTCCCAGAACTAATGTGACCACAATGAAGAAAAGGGCAGTGAGAATTGCCTAAAGGCTATTCTTTTAGGCCACTTGGGTCATAAAAGGCATAATCCTCCAAGCTTTATTCCACTACGGACATTCTCTAGTGGTAGCCCTTGAAAATGAATGCAACATACTAACCAAATATGTTAATACTGTTTATTAGAACCCAGGCTGCACAGTCCCTTAATCTAGAATTCTTCAGCTAGGTATTTAGCTTATTGATATCACAACAAAATATCTCCCAGATTTATTTACGTGTGTAGGCATGTGTATGTGTATGTATATGCATATGTGTGTGTTTGGTGTAGCATTTTTCATAATTTTTTAAAATGGAAACAATAAAAATAGCTTTCAGGGACTGTTTAAAGCATAGTACAACCAAATGATGAAAATATTGTAGTAGTGTAATAACATGACTCCACCAACAAGGGAAGATTTCTGAGATACATAATTAAGTGAATTTATAAAGATGAAGTGAGCACAAATATTTACCAATTACCAAGTTTCAAATATGTCTGATGAAAAAGTTGATATTAATCTGGTCTTGTAATTTCTTCACAGAATCCATCAGCAACTTACTGGCTTATTCATTGAATCAAGGTATTTAATATGTAGTTGTACGTACATATGTGAGTTGGAGATGGGTAGATCAGTTGGTATACAAATTGAAAAACAGAAAACTTACTAGGTATTTCAAGTGGAGAGAATTCACTATAGGAGAGTAGTATCAAACATTAGAAAACTAAAGGAATAAATGTAGGCAGAGAAAGTATTCACTTTCCAGATCTACAATAACAAATTATCACAATCTCAGTGGCTTAAAACAGCAGACATTCTTGTTTTAAAGTTCTGAAGTGCTTTCTGTGTGTGTTTCCTCAAGAAAGAGTCCATGCTGCCAGGCATGGTGGCTCACACCTGTAATCCCAGCACTCTGGAGGCAGAGACAGGAAGATTGCTGAGTTCGAGGCTTGCCTAGGCTACATAGTGAGCTCAGAGCCAGCCTGAACTACAAAGCAAAACCCTGTCTCAAAAAAAAAAAAGTCCATGCTTACCTCTTCCAGCTCCCAATAAGCCAGTCTCTCCTGCTAGTTATGCTGCAGGGTCTCTGTGTGGACTTTTTCCCTGTCTCCTGTGTGTCTGTGCATCCAAAGTTTTCTAACCTTTCCTTTACAAAGACACCAGCTCTTGGATTCGGGGCTTTTCTCATCTCTAATGAGTGCATCTTAACTTACTTCTGCAGAGACTTTTCCTAATAAGAACAGATTCATAAGTATGGAGGAAAGTACTCAAATACACCTTTTTAGAGGACAAAATTCACCCCACAATAGTAGGATGATCCAGACCTTAGTAACTGTAGGAAACAGCAACTGTTAGGGTGTGGAACGGCTCATCTCACTAAGAAAGTTGAGCTTTATCAGAATTTAGGGCCAGTGTACTGCAGAGCTGACTCTAGGGTCTCCAGGAAAAAGTTAGGTCTCTGGGAAGGGTGTAGGCCATGCACACAGCTGGTCCTGAGAGGGCCGCATGGTTAGAGCTCAGCCTCCTCGACAGTTGCTGTACTCACCTCTCCCACCAAGCACCATGTGCACAGTTGTTGCCCATTTGGTCTGAGATTTCACAAGAGCTAATGCTGAGATACTGGGAAACTGTAGCTTTGCCCCGTCCCATTCTGTCTTCAGCTGGTCTTTCTTTTTGTACCCTACATTACTGGTACCTCTGTGTCCAGACTTTCTCTTTTTTTAAGGACACCAGTTTACTAGATGGGGACTATCCTTAATAACCTCTGTTTAATTTAATCACTTCATTTAAAGGTATGGATCCCCAAATAAGTCACATACTGAGGTACTGGGCATTAGGCTTAGGAGGACGCCATTCATCTCATACCACAACTGTGGGTCTGATGGCTCAAGCCTGACATCCCAGCACATGGGAGGCAGAGGCAGGAGGATTCCTGAGTTTGAGGCTTGCCTAGGCTACATAGTGAGCTCAGGGCCAGCCTGAACTACAAAGCCAGACCTGGTCTCAAAAAAAAAAAAAGAAGAAGAAGAAGAAGATACCAGATGGACTATCTAGACAGAAAATACAAAAACTAAATTTAACTCAATAGGTGGGTTTAATGAAATATTGAACATGGTTGAAGAGAGTAAGTATTGTGAATTGGGGGAATGCTCAGTAGAAAATGTCATATTGAAGCATTGATTATAGATAAAGATGAAATATACTCTAAAAAGTATAGGAGACATGTAGGAGACAGTGACAACCTCTAAAAACTGGGTAACTGATGTCTAAGAAGAGTGGAGAAAGAGAACTGAGTCACAAAAGCATGGAAGAGAAGATAAATGAAGTTGAATAAGGATAGAAGAAGAAATGTCAAAGAAGGATAGAGGAAAAGAAGAGAAAAAGAAAAGAAATATTGAAGAAAAGAAAAGAGAATTCAAGTAATAGATGAAAAAATTAAGAGAAATTCCAAAAATGATGAAAGATTTAAAGCCACAGATCCAAGAAACACGTTGAACTCCCTTGAAGACATGTGCCAGTGAGTGTTGGCCCCTCCAACCTGGTACTGAAGGGACAGAAGAGCCAACTCAGTTACTTTAGACAACAAAAAGTTTGAATAATTTAAGTAAAAAATGTGGCAGTAGCAAGGGCTGTAGGCATGGTTTGCACTAACCATCCAACTGTCAAAATCAGAATCTGCTTTCTTTCTTGTTCTCTGCTCTACCTAACCTGGCACTGGCATCATCCTCAAATTTTGTGTAACATCCCCCAACTCATCAAAGTCTTCCTTCTACAGTAGCAAAACAGCTATAGTAGCCTCTGCATGCCACCCCTCTGGAAGTTCTCAACAAGAGAAAGAGTTTTACATGAATAACAACCATGTCTTATCCAACAAAAGGCTCAGTATGAGTTTGTTCCCCATCTTTAAACCAAAGTAGTGGCTAGGCTGGAACAAATTGGAGAGTAAGCTTGGAACTGGAATTGGAGGTGAAAACTGCAAACCACAGTATCCTTGGATAGGAGGGTGGGGGCACCCAAGAAGTAAGGGTGGCTGCTGTCACCAAAAGGAAGGGTGATGCAATTGTCCCTGTGGAGTAATAAATGCTGGGAAGACAGTAAACAGAAATGTATCTCAGTCCAATGGTCTGGCTTATGAACACCTCAGCATGTGACACTCAGCTAACTGAATTCCTGGCCACAGGTTCTGCCTCCGCTGGCCTCTCCTTTCCACTGCTGCCTGAAAACACTAAGCATCTCTGCCCCAAGCTCAGTCTTTGCTTTGACTTTTCCATTAAGGCTTTCCCCAAATATTTTCATCCTTGTTTCTTCTCTGCTCGGGGTTGTACTTGGCTGTCCCTTCTTCAGAGAATTTGGATGAGTTTCCTGTTGAAGTTTGTAACTTCTATAGTCTGCCCCACCAAAACGTGGTTTATGACACCAGCAACTGGTGTTATTCATGGGTGTGCTCATTTGGCTTCACCCTTAGACTGCACATCTGTCTTGATCACTTTGTGTCACAGGGCCTAGGACAGTGTCTAGCATGTATTAAGTACTTTACTCGTATTTTCTGAATGAATAAACACAGGTTGACACCTACTTCTGTTGTTTTAAGTAGGTAAATGACAGGTTCATTTCCTTGGTTTCTTCATGGTCCAAAGTGGGGATTGTTTTCACACCTGGCTTTATGTGGGAACGTTCTGCTGTTATAGATGTTCCATTGCCATTATTTTACTTCTTAGGAAAGCTTCATTGGGCCCATCCTATTGGACCAGCAGCCCAATAAGATAATTATTCTATCAGCTGCCCTTTATCCTGCTTTCACTTCAGAAGTACCAATGGAATTTTTGAAAGTGCTGATCTGGTTCTCACCTCTGAAATTATGGTTTCATTGGTCTGGGGTGTTGCCTGAACATTGGTCATTTCTGAAACTCCCCAGTGGTGAAGACCACAGATTTCAGTCGTTAGTGAGGGCAGACAGGAGGGCTAGTGCATAGCTATCAGAACACACTGGAAGCCCTGTAAAACCTGCCCCTTTCCACACTTGGAAATCTCTAGAGCCAGTTTGGCTTATTGCCTCCAGTACAAATCTTCAACTGGCAGACTAGACAGATGGTTATTATTTATCCTTCCTGCTGTGTTAGAAGGAAGAAAAAAAGAGCTTTGCTTCAGGTCTTTCAAACAGTGTTTACATATGCAAACCATTACCTTTTTTATGCTATTAGCTATTTGGAAGGAGAAGCAACCTTAAAAAAATCAAGTAAACCAGTATGTATCTTATCCTAATGGAACTTTGAAAAGTGCAGACAATAAAAAGATTCTGGATTAGGAAATCATTTACATTCTAGATCTTATTCTCAAAAGGAAACTGTATTGACCAGTGCCCAGGAAAATGCCTGGCATATTACAATTAATATTTGATCTTTTCCAGGGAAACTAGATTTGTTTAAGGTCTTACAATAATAGCACAACAAAAAATTATATCCCAAAGTGAGCATCTTCCCTGTGTTAAGTATTTCCTGAGCTCACTATGGTGCCCAGGCAAGCCGCCGCGAACTCAGCAATCCTCCTGTCTCTACCTCCCGCGTGCTGGGATTACAGGTGTGAGCCACCATGTCTGGCATTGTGGTATGCGGTGTTGATTGTTGGTGGGCGTGTCTCCACGCCCAGCATTATATGTGGTTACCGGGGATCGAACTCAGGTCCTTGCGCTTGCGAGGCAGGCGCCAGAACCACTGAGCTAACCCTCCGGCCCTGTGTTAAGTATTTTATATAAGGGATTTTTATCTCACCAGATTACTGAAAAGTGTTGTAATTTTGTAAAGCAAAGATGTGATCTGAAAGCTTACAGCTGGTAAAGCAAGAATGAGGGTTGGCATTTAGGTTGGTCTAACATTAAAGTTCATATTCCTGCCCTTTCACCACGCACAGCTCCTATAGTCTGCTTACCTCTCTATCTCTACAATTTAGGGAAATTTGAACTTTTTTCCTGCAATAAAAAGAAAACTATCCTTTACCATACTGGATGAAGTGGTTAGGGACCAGTGCAGCTTAGTAATGATGTGTAATAAATAATTTCAGACACATCAAAGAAGACTGGCCTGGAAGCACCCATTATTGACTATAAGGTACAGAGGGCAAAGAAATGTAGAGCAAAATCTTTCTTCTCCAAGAGCAAGAGAAAAAATTGGAGAAATTGCCTATATAATTAGTAACTTTATTTTCCAATGTCCACATAAGCAAGGGCATTTATTCAGCAAGATTGTGTTAAGTCTGTATTCCAATGCTGGGGATGGGGCTTGAAAGCTGAGTGTAAAGTCACACTGTCTCCCGTTGAGAAACTGAGGAGGGGCATAATGATGCAAGGGCTCAGTGTCAAATGACTAACAAAAGGCTTTTATATCTGCTGAGGGAACTTATAAAAATACCCTTACCTAAATCACACTACTATTTTACATTCATGAGGCACTTGTTATTCTAGATATTTCCTTTATACTTTCTAGTCCTGAGAAGAACCTTTAAATGTCATTATCCCCATTCTATGAAAGAAAAACAAATAAAATATACACAGAGAGGTTGAATAACTTTCCCCAGATCACACAGCTAATAAAGTGGTCAGAATTCAAACTTGAACTGTCTGACCTCAGAGCCTATTGCCTATGTTACACTGCCTCCTGCTGTTTAACTTTTTATCTAAACAAGATTGAATCTTTTAAATTGAAACAGTACAAGAACCAACTCAGTAATGTATATGTGCATTTATTAATGTATTTGAATTCTGAACAAATATTGATGCTGAAAACCTCAGATGTCTGTGCTGAGTGGTCATCAAATAGATTTGCAACTTATACAGAAAATCAAAAGTATGATCATTGGTACAGTTTAAACATTTTATTACAGTAAAATATACATTACCACTAATCTCCCTTAAAATCCTCCCCTCACTTCAAACACACTTATTCCATCCTTCTTGCTATTTTCCACATCAGTTCTGGAATCCTGTTTCCTGAGTGTCTTTCCAAGATTTGAGTCAGCGGAAAGGCAGCTTGTAAACTCCTCGTTGTGTGTCCTCCTCCACTTCACTCACCGGATCGGGCACCATGTGACTCTGACTCTTCCCCAAAGTCAAGACGACCATGACAGGGAAACATTTTGAACCTGTTCAGGACATAGAAGCAGCCAGGGCAGTACAGCTAAAGACCTTTAGGAAGAAAGACTCCAGGGTGCTGCAGCAAATGACAAGGGCAATGGGATAAGTGTGTTAGAAGGAAAGGGAGCATGTGAGGGAAATTAAGAGCAGTTTATTTTCCTGAACTCAAATTCTTTAAATTTAAGCATTTGCTGTGTCTTTGATTACACCTCATGAATCAGCCCCCATGTCAGACGAAAGAGCTGAGCAGTGAAGGAAGGGTGTCTCAGTCATGAAGGATGCACAGGTCTCTGCCCTGGGTGGGAAGGAAGCTTGTCTCACTCCTGAGGGCTGCAGCTTGCAGCAAATCACACCAAGACAGCAGGGTGCCCTGAGTGTGGCACTGCTCTCACCTCTACCCATGCAAGGCCTCTGGCCTCTGCCTAGGTAGAGAGCAGCAGGTCCTTTTTGGCTCGCTGGGAGCCATGTCCTGGGGCACCCTTTCCCCTTGGAGTTATGCGGTCCTGCTTGTGCAGGGAACAGCAGCAGGCTCTGGGCTCTGTTGTCCAGAGCTCTTCTGACCACCCAGGGCCTCAGGGCCTCCAGCTGCCTCACTTAACCTGCTCCACTCTTGCCCCTGCCCGCATATAAATTCAAATGCTTTCTTCTCTCTCTGTATTGTGCTCTAGTGGCCTTATGGTTGCTCATAGTTAAATAATACATTTGTTAATTAACATCTGTTCTTTGATCTGAGCCCTGAAGGTGGGAACCAGGGTTTTTATTCATTGATGTGGCAGTGTCAATGTACCTATTGTTAAATGAATTCATCAAACTAAAGCTTTCCATGTCTTCTTTCCTGTTTAGGGAAGAATGAAAAGGAAATTCCTGTATCTTCAGGGCAACCTGAAGTCCCTGAGGTGTTTTAAAGCCAGACTGAGCACACGGTGCATGCAGAGTGTGGGAAAGCACTCTCTAACTAGGCGGTGGAAGTTTCCATCCTGCTAGGTACAGAGGGAAGGAGGAGGACACCTGGCATGTCCTCTCCATCCCAGTACTTCCATCACTCAGTGATGGGCTTGCAGCTGCCCCAGGAAAGTGCTATGGCTAGAGTATAGGTGTCCCAGCAAAGCTTGTGGCCCATCTACCAACTGCCATAGAAATGAAGGTTACTCAGGAGATGTTCAGTTTCTAGACACTGAGGACAACTTTCTCCTCAGGCACCACATCTTAACATGTAACAAGTTCTCGAAAGAAAGAAAGAAAGAAAGAAAGAAAGAAAGAAAGAAAGAAAGAAAGAAAGAAAGAAAGAAAGAAAGAAAGAAAGAAAGAAAGAGAGAGAGAGAGAGAGAGAGAGAGAGAGAGAGAGAGAGAGAAAGGAAGGAAGGAGGGAGGAGGGAGGAG
The DNA here is from genome assembly GCA_004025085.1 of Thryonomys swinderianus. Classification (NCBI taxonomy): domain Eukaryota; kingdom Metazoa; phylum Chordata; class Mammalia; order Rodentia; family Thryonomyidae; genus Thryonomys; species Thryonomys swinderianus. Next base: position 13,316 of record PVIC010025517.1, read on the forward strand.
GGAAGGAAGGAAGAGAGAGAAAGAGAGAGGGAGAAAGGGAGGGAGGGAGGAAAGAAAGAGAAGGAAGGAAGGAAAGAAAAAGAAAGAAAGAAAGAAAGAAAGAAAGAAAGAAAGAAAGAAAGAAAGAAAGAAAGAAAGAAAGAAAGAAAGAAAGAAAGAAAGAAAGAAAGAAAGAAAGAAAGAAAGAAAGAAGAGAGAAAGATTGATTTGGCAAAATGTTAAAATCCATTTTAATATTCCCAGCATTTAGCCAGGAGACACTGCAGAATTGAAAAACAGCCCGAGTTGTTTCCATTGTCGTCACTTCTAAGTGCCCAGATTAGAACATAATTCATCTTGAAATGACGGGAGGCCTCTTCATGCACTTCACACATTGAAATATTTTAGAAAACAGTACCAATTTTGGCAAGCTTCTTGCCATGTAAGAAACAACAGCAAATGCTTCTCTCCTTCAGTGTTAAGTCTGTTGTGAATAAGATTATAAAAAATAGTTTGCTCTTTTATTTTGCCTCTTATTTGAGGGTTTTATCACATCTCTGTGACAGTTGATTCTTCTCACATTCCTGCATAGTCTTCCTGTCCCATTTTTTTTAAAGGAGAATTGAAATAGAGCATTGCCCCCAAAGAAAATAATTTATTCACTTCTTCATTCATCAAACATGGCTTGAGTACTCCCTACATTCTGTGTAAGCCATGTAGTAGATCTTGAGGACACACATCAGTAAATGTCGCACATGTCCTGTCATCCCATCTCTGGGGTAGGAGTTGCTCTGAGAAATACAACATCCAGCGGTAGGTGCCTTGATGGACAAACAGGCGATGAAGACCATTCTGAACCAGCCTTGGAGGTCATGGAAGGACACCAGGGAGAAGGGGAATGTAAGATGGGACTGCAAGGAGTATGAGCCAAACCACTCAAGGAAAAGATGGCTGTTACAAACAGAGGGAACAGCGTTCTGAAAAGATAAAGGCAAAAAAATCCATCTGGTTGGAGAAAAGATACACATGTATAATGGAATATATGTACAATGGAATACATGTATAATAGAAAAGAAGTAAGCAGGAACAAGAACATAAACATTCTTATTGCCAAGCTAGGAATCTGAACTTTGTCCTAACTCAGTGGGGCATGGCATGAAGCATATTGATTGCTCCCTTCCTTCCTTCCTTCCTTCCTTCCTTCCTTCCTTCCTTCCTTCCTTCCTTCCCTCTTTCCTTCCTTCCTTCCTTCCCTCTCTCCCTCCCTCCCTCCCTCCTTCCTTCCTTCCTTCCTCCCTTCCTTCCTTCCTTCCTTCCTTCCTTCTTTCCTTCCTTCCTTCCCTCCCTCCCTCTGCTGAATTCAGCACCATGCAAATCTCCAATCCTCTTGTCTTCAGTGATAAGAGAGCATGATGAAATATCTCAGGAAATATAAAACTATTTGAATTCAGATGTTCATATCCCTGGTCACCTCTGTTCTCTCTAAAATCCACCAAAATCTGTGCCAATGTATATTAACCTGGCCAAATTTACATCATATTTGTAAAACTCTAGAAAATGTAAGGATTAGCTATTCTGTGAGAACATTATAGTCTTTCCAAAATTGATTTTTTTTTTGAGATAGGGTCTCTCTTTGTAGTTCAGGCTGGCCCTGAGCTCACTCTGTAGCCCATGCAAGCCTCGAACTCAGCAATCCTCCTGCCTCTGCCTCCGGAGTGCTGGGATGACAGGCATGAGCCACCATGCCCGGCTCCTCCAAAATTGATTTTATCCAAGGAGAATTATTTTATATTTCTTAAAACCTACCAGTTGCTTCTCATCCAAGCAGCTGCTGCATTCTCGTATTTCAAACAAAAGAACCCTCATTTGTCCCCACAGCAGCAGCACCTGTATTTATAACGAATTCAGAACTCGGGCTTTCTCTACAGTATTATTCCTCAAGACTTTGTAATTTCCACTTCTTATATGTGCAAAGTTTGAGACAAGGAACAAAATTAGGAAAATTTAACATTTACACTTGATCTTAGCCAAAAGGCCGAGAAGCGATGGAAAATTTAACATTTAAAAGTTGTGGAAGTGCTGGGCGTGGTGGCTCACACCTGTCATCCCAGCACTTAGGAGGTAAAGGCAGAAGGATTGCTGTGAGTTCGAGGTTTGCCTGGGCTACCTAGTGAGTTCAAGGCCAGCGTGAACTACAAAGTGAGACCCTGTCTCAAAAAAAAAGTTGTGGCAGCACAGATAGTATACAAAGGTGGTGGCAAACCTATGACACACATGCAGCAGCAACATGAGCCAAGGGCTCCCCACTGTTCCCCGGCTGACCATTCAGGTGTGATGGCAGTGTTGGCACTTTGCAATAAATATATGGGTTTGGGTGCAGTTTGGATACTCAAGTAAAAAGTTCTCCATCACTTGTGTACAAACTTGGAAGGTTTAATTCTATGGCAAATTAAAAATACTTATATTGCAATGAACAGGACCAATCCTGCTACATTAATATACAAAAGAGTAGAGAGCTTTTTATGTTACTCAAGGGCAGGAATGCCAAGGAACTTGAACACCACCCGTACTCCCATCTGCCAGCAGTCTCATTCTGTTCCCTCTTGATTTCTTAGCAGAAAACCTTCCTGCTAAAACTGCAGCTCTGCAAGACCCTCTGAGCCCTTAGAAGATCAGGCCAGTCTCCCAGCCTCTCATGAGCTCAGCCATGAAGAATGGGTTTGAGAAACATGAGGAGGCCTTCCTCTTCATGTCATGAGGATGGACAGGTTCAGGAAGCTGGAAAATGCCTTCTACCTGTGTGATCTGAGCAACACAGGTGAAGTAGGAACTCCAGAGCTGATGTGCCTTTCTATTAATGTTCTAGCCCAAGTGTGGATACTTTGTTTTCTTTCATTTCTTTTTTTTTTTTTTTTTTTTTGAGATAGGGTCTCACTTTGTAGTTCAGGCTGGCCCTGAGCTCACTATGTAGCCCAGGCAAGCCTCAAACTCAGCAATCCTCCTGCCTCTGCCTCCCGAGTGCTGGGATTACAGGCATGAGCCACCACACCTGGCACTGTGGTATGTGGTATTGATTGCTGGTGGGCGTGAGTCACCACGCCCAGCATTGTATGTGGTTACAGGGATCAAACTCAGGGCCTTGAGCTTGCGAGGCAGGCGCTGGAACCACTAAGCTAAATCTCTGGTCCCCTTCTTTCATTTCTTGAACAAATAATATAATCTGTATATGAGCCGTGTGCTTGGCACTAATCTCAGTGTAATCAGGAAATGCAAAGGTGAATCAGACAAGTAATTCCCAGTAGGTTACTTATAATTTCTCCTCTTCTCCTATTATTCTTGCTTTCCTATAAAGTCTACCTATAATGCAATCTTATAAATACTGTAGGCTACCTGTTGAAGTGCAAGCTCCTTAGCAAGGAATTTCTCAGTCCCTCACCGCCTGACTACTGTTGTCATTCCCTTCCTGCTGTTGGCATTCTCGTTACATATCCCTATCTTTTTCAGGGAGCTGTGCCTTTTCTAACGCTAAGCCTTCCATCTGAGCTGTTTCATTTTCCTATTCTTATACCAGTTCCCCATCCTGTCTATCTGGCTAATTAATGCCTAACATCTTTTTGTGTTAGAATTCAATCATTCCTCTGAGTCTTCAGACATATCAAGTACAACCTTTTCTCACTTCTCAGCATTTTTAAGCATCTATTATCATTGATACATCGTGCTTTTTATTTGAAGGCCTAATGCTGTCTTGCCAGTAGAGTGTATTGCATTTTTATGACTTCACCTGCAAAATTCTGTTCAGTATTATTGAGAATCAATTGAATGCATGTGTATAAATAATTAAACCTAATATGGAAGGAAATAAATGCCACAGATAGTATGCTATGTGGGCATTTGAAAAGGAGAGTCTGTTCATGTGTGGCCCAGAAAGGCTCTGTTCATGTTAACTTGACCTTTAAGGATGAAGGTCATTTGAATGCAGAAGAGTGGAATCAAGAGGTTTCTCTATCCAAGGTGCAAGGTTAGCCAAACTTACTGTGCAAGGCTCACACAAGAGGTTTTATGGGCCATTCCTAAGCATGGTGAAAAAGAAAGATGGGAACACAGGAGAGGTCACATATTGAAAGGCTTGAAATACCGGAACAGGAAATGGAAATTTCATTCAAAGACAGTGACTAGTACTGAGCTTCTAAGCTCAAAAGAGGTTTAATCAAGACTTTCCTTTAGAAAAATCTTTGAAGTCAGTGTGCAGATTACAGAAAAGGTGAAAGAATAAAAACAGATAGGATGCAATTGCAGTGTCCAAGAAAGGGAGGAAATGAGGTCTAGAACTAGGCCTATGACTCATGAGTAGAGAAAAAGAAAGGACGTGCAAAGGCACAAGCAGCAACTGCCCTTGTGATCACACAGTGCCACCCAGAAGCCTTGTGCCACTCACTGCTTGCCAGAAGTGGCCACATAGCAACTGCAATAACTTCTCACCTTTGTACTTCCTTTAGTTTTCTTTTATTATGAATTCTCAGAGCAATAAATTCTAGGCCATATGAAATAAAATAACAAACTAGTATTCAAGGATTTTTAATTATACCTAAGAAGGAAAGAGAAAATAAATGAAAACTTTAAGTGAAACATTCAACTAGATGGATTTAAAATTATTTACTAAAAAAATATGAGCTCAACATTGGGTTAGGGGATGGCCCAAGAGGAAAACCAAAAACAGTCTCTGGCCTTGAGGATCTTAGTTTCAAGTGAGATACAGAGACTAGGAATGGCTCAAAGCCAGAAAAAAAGAAAGCAAAAGGAAAAGTCTAGCACAAAGGAAAGCCTTGTAATGGAAGGTACAAATGCAAGTCAGGAAAGATAATGGATAGTAAGTCGCAGGACAGCAGGAAGAGCCCTGCGATGCAGTTGTACAACAGGGAGTTGAGAGGATAATGTCACACCGAGTACCTCAAAGAGCTACAAGAAAGGGTTCTAAATATTTTCACCACAAAGAAGTGACAGGCTATGGAGAAGATAGATACACGTTCCCTGATTTGAACATTGTACAATATGTTCCTTTAGCAAAATATCACATTGTACCTCCATAAGTATGGATAGGTCTTAAGTGTCAATTAAAAAAAGTTTTAAGAGTCAAAAGCAAAGAGGAACTAAGTGAAAGGAAGTTCATCATCCTATTTGAGCAAGGACATCAGAGAGGCTTCCAGGAGACAAGAGGTAGATGTGAAGCATGAGGGAATACTTCAGGCAGCTGGACAAGCTATTCTGAGCTTGAAACCATTTTATACAAAGATCAGGAGTTGCAAATGGTATGATCAAGGTTCATAGGTCATAGACCCTAGTGGAGTCTGCAGGGCTAGGAGCAGTCTCCTCTATCTGGAGTCCACCTAAGGCTCAACCAGAGGAGGAAATAACCACCAAGAGGGACTATTTAGGAAAGATTCAAAAGAAGGAGATTAAAAATAGCCCTGAGTCAAGGTCCTGAGTTCGATCCCCGATCCCCGGTAACCACATATAATGCTGGGTGTGGAGACACGCCCACCAACAATCAACACCACATACCACAATGCCACACACACCTGTAATCCCAGCGCTCAGAAAGCAGAGACAGGAGGATTGCTGAGTTCGCGGCGGCTTGCCTGGGCACCATAGTGAGCTCAGGGCCAGCCTGAACTACAAAGCGAGACCCTGTCTCAAAAAGCAAAAAAAAAAAATAGCCCTGAGTCTAGGTATTAATATTAGAGTTAAGAGAGTAGCAATGGGGGTGCAGAGTAAAACAAAGTGTTAAAACACACGCACACACACTGAGTAGATAGAAAATACATTCCTGGGGCTGGTGGGTTAGCTCAGTGGTTCCAGCTCCTGCCTTGCAAGCGTAGGTCCTGAGTTTGATCCCCAATCCCCGTAACCACATACAATGCTGGGCGTGGAGACTCAAGCCCACCAGCAATCAATACCACATACCAGTGCCAGTCGTGGTGGCTCACGCCTGTAATCCCAGCACTCGGGAGGCAGAGACAGGAGGATTACTGAGTTCAAAGCTTGCCTAGGCTACATAGTGAGCTCAGAGCCAGCCTGAATTACAAAGCGAGACCCTGTCTCCAAAGAAAAAAAAGAAAATACATTCCTGAGGAGACAAATGGTGAGCTGTAATGATGGGGGTGATGAATTCTAAAGTTAGTTACTAAGGGACCTCCAAAAGATTGAGACCTTTCTCATAGGAACTGAATAATTCTGAAGAAAAACAGAGTTTTGTTGACTTTGGAGGCAGATTCTGACAAACCTAAAGCACTTCTCATGGTCTCTTCACTATTTATGCCTGTTTTCTCTGTTTCTATGAAATCTATTAGTTCGTCAACAGCTGAGGAATTTGTTAGCCAAATCTGGGAACATCCACCACTGTAATGAATGAGGGAAGGGGATTAACTGAGGTTGTCTTGCCAGTGTATTAGCTGTAGTGTTTAGCAGCTCCTGAAAATCCCTTCTAGATGGAGAGCAGAAGACACATACTCTGCTGATTCTGCAAATGATTATTAATAAAAAAGAAATAATTCTTAATAAAGAATCACTATTCTTTATTATGTGCAAGAAGATATGTAGGCCAGAGTGTTCTTCCTCCAGGGCTAAGGCAGACCGTCCATCATCAAATCAGGATTTCTGGGAACCTATCAAGTTTATTCTCCAATGAGAATTGTTGAGAAAATAGCCTTGAGGAGGAGGAAATAGGGATAATTAAATAACGTCATGTGTTCTAAAGAAAGGAGTATAATTAGGATAAATGTCTGAGCAAATAGTGAACTTGGAATTTGCCCAATAAACAACGCCTAGATAGACAATATTTCAAGTTCAAGAAAGTAAAATGCCTTACAAGATGTTGTCTGCAGGACCTATACTCTGAATCCACTTCACTACTAAAATCTCACAACAGTCACATATTGCCAGATTACCACTCTTATCTCTGAGGGAGGAACTTCAGCACCAAGGGTAAAGTCATCTGCAGAAAGAAGGTGTGCAAAATTCAAACCTTCTCACACAGCCAAGTCTCAAAATATACTAAACAGAACATGAAGTTTTGCTTGTTTTAACCAGAAGATGTACATTAAGCTCCAGACTCCACCAAACATTATGTCTTGAAACTAGTCACTTAAGGTCTCTATTTGTTTCCTCAACTATAAGTGAAAACTAATAATAATTTGAGAAAAGATCAAATGATGTAAAATATTTGAAAGATTTTTGTAAACAGTAAAACAAAGTGATGTCAAAGAGGTTCATTTTATTTATTTCATTTCAGCTCTATCGAGAGAATGGTAGGCTTTCCGTGCTGGTGTCGACATAAAGCTATCATGTGGCATACTTGCCACCCATAAAGGCAGAGTGGGTGAGACAGGTGCATTAGGAACCCATACCCATGGCAAAGGTTGGAAGATAGAAAATACCATGTGATCCTTTGGTGAACTTTATAATGTTACTCTTCATGTGTGTTAAAATGTAAACTAAATGTTATATATTTTAATAATTTCTCCATATTAAAATTCATTCCTATAGACTTTAAATAATGACTGTAAGTACCCAGTGGTACTGGACATTATACTGAATAACTTTTCATGTTGATTTTCACATATATGATTATTTATATTTGAAATTTGAGAACTCCGAGGCTGATAAAGTTAACAAGTTTCTTAAAGTCTTCCATTCAGAACTTACTGCAAAGCCCATAGGTTGCATTTCCAAAGGAATGGGTGGGAGAAATATCTAGAGGATCAAACCTAGACAGGACCAACAGCAGCCGTACATCCAAAAGGATTTCAAAGATAAGCTTGGCCACTGGAAAATGAAATTTATTTGGAGGAATAAAAGGACATCCTAATAGTATAAACAGACAACAGGTAAAACCAAAGAAAGGAGATGCCAAACTAATGGAATGGAAAGGTAAGATAGAGTAGGAAGGAACAGACAAGATCAGAAGGACACAGAAAGAGACCACTGCCTGTAACCCTGTAGAATGTGCCTGCTGAGAGCAGTTCCAGGGCCCACCATGCTCCACAGTCCTGGAATTTGAAAACACAATTTGAGCTACATGGCAGGTATCTGCCTCTGCCCACCTCTGGGAGACAAGTAATGATTCTCTACCAAATAACCTAACCATGGCCTCCAGATTCTTCAGCAGAGAATTTTGGAGTCAAAACGATGTGACCATACTCGAAGCGCCCACTTCTGGTTCTTTCCAGGACACATGGCAGAGGTCCACCCTGAGAAGCCTTGGGTGAGTTACTGAACAACCCAGGCCTGGAGTGAGATAGGCCAGGGTGAGGGTTAAAGGAGTTAGTGTTGCTAAGCAGTTACAGCATTGCTTGGACACATTGAATTGTATAGTAAACTTCATCCATTACTGTTATTATTGCACCCTAATGTTCTGGATAAATTTTCTTTTCAGTGAGTTAGGGGAGCTTCCTGAGGTAACAGCAAACTTCTCTAAATTCCCTATATTCCTATACATGTAAGCTCACAGATAGGAGCCCTTGCATGAATTAGTGATCTTTGGTGGTGGTGCACTTAAACGCCTTTCATCAACTGTCAAAACTGGCCTCACCTGAATGCCAGAAGTATATTGACATAGCATATTGGGGCTGGCATAGAAGACATCTGGGTACAGATATACACTAGTAGCCCTGTGACAAAGGTTTAGACTCTCAGAGAACTTACTGTAAATCAGAGAGCAAGGCAAAGAGTCACAGTAAATAAATACCCAGAAATGAATTTAAAATAAACTGTTCAAACCCTTGGTGTTCAGGAACATATTTGGATACTTCAGTAAAATAAGAAAAAGGATGAGTTTTCAAAAATTACTTCAACTGTGTGCCCCATCTCTTTCAAAATTTGACTTTTAAAAGTTGTATGATTACCAAAAAATCAAAAAACTAAGATTACTTTATAACATGTCTAGGGATTTTACTGGACTTCATCTCCTCCTCTTGTTCCTCAAACAAACTTAAAATCCATCCTGAAATCAATGCCATATATGTAAGAATGCAAATATTTTGAAGATGTCACCTGGTTTTTAAGAAGCTTGAACTTTCAAAATATTATTTAGTCTTTACCTCAAAGTCACTCGAGCTAAGTTATATCTTTTTGGCTTGTCCCTTTCCTCTTTGAAAACCCTTCCACCTACCCTATGCAATTACAAGAAATGTGGAGGAAGAATAAGCCAGACGTCTCATTCACAACTACAATATTCTTTACAACCTGTGCCTAAGCCCTCAGAAAACTGACCAGGCTTTGCAAAGATTCCGTTCTGGAGAAAATCTGCTGCTGGAGCCAGCATTGCAGTACGTGAAGGAGCTGTGAGTCCAGCCCCTGCAGGGAAACCAGCTGTTTCTCTGCTCTACCTGCTTTCTCAAGTGCATGTTTCTCCCAGATTGAGCATGATGGTGGAGGCCTGGCATGTTGGGATGATGCAGCCTGCTTGATGGTTTTGAAGTGGAGTTGGACTTTAGCTATGATCTCGGTCATGATCTTTCAAAATGCAAGATGAACCAAGTTTTCTTCTCTGAGATGGCAAGGACTCAATTACTTAAAATATTCTTCTTTTCTAATAACTTATTATTAATATGATATTTTTCCATAGTGTTTATCTTAATTTGCAAACTCCATGATTCCATATAGTAAAAAACCATTCTAAATTTTGTCAACTCTTTAAAAATGTATGGTACACAGTAGGCTTAAATACTCTACTTCATAAAGTAAGTCCTTTCCCTAGTCACTATTCTAAAAAGCATTACCAACAAATATATTAATATTATCTTAATACTAAACAGAAGAATAATTCCAAGTGAGCTTTCTGAACAAGTTCAGTATCTTCTCACAAAAATCTAGAAAATGTGACATTGTCTTCAGGATTTTTTCCAAGCATCCTGGGTAGAAGTTTTGAGGCAGGGTTCCAGGATAGAGGACTTTGAGAATAGATAATACCCTCTGTTCTCTCAAAACAGGAAGACCAGGGCACATTCCCACCAGCTCGCACACTCCTCTGTTCTGAATTTGCTCACCCTAATTGTGCTGCTCCCATAAAGCAGTAACCCACACATCACACACACGGGTGGCCCAGACTCATTGAAGGCACACCAGCCTGCTGGGCGCGGTGGCTCACACCTGCAATCCCAGCACTCACTCGGGAGGCAGAGCCAGGGGGATTCCTCAGTTCAAGGCTAGCCTAGGCTACATAGTGAGCTCAGGGCTGAACTGCAAAGTGAGACCCTGTCTCAAACAAAAAAAAAAAGTGTTGCTCCCAGTTGGACCATTTCTGATATTCAAATCAAGATGACTGACAAGATGATTGAGTTAGGTCAAGGGGAAAACCAACCAGAAAGCCCCTAAGCTTCCCCTTATACCCATTATCTAGTAGACCATTTTATGAAACTTACTAAAAAAACTTCATAAAGAAGATCATTTATATCCATTAAAGCAAATCTTTCAGTTTTCATGATCCTTGAGTTGCCCCTTCTTGAAGCAGACTGACTGCCTCCTGTCTTCCTAGATATGACGAGCCTCACTGGCCTTTAGATTAGAGGACTAAGCAAACAGATGTGACTACCAAAATTACACATGAGAAAAATGAGAATATTAGGTGAAACTATTTAATACACATTGGGCAACTATTGTGCGCCAGGAACTTGACATTTTACTTTGACAACTCAACATGACAGGTTTTGCAGCTGCATTTTGCAGATGAGGGAACTGAGGCTCCAAGATAGATGGTAAGAAAGCTACTGAACTGTATTTGTTAACAGTTCGCCAGAAAGAGAGAGACTTCCTGTGGAGCACTGGCCAAAGGAGACTTAGGAAGTCCCTATGTATCTTCCTTTATGGAGGCAGAGGGGCTCGAAGGCAGTCTGGGGAAGTATGGGGTCCTCAGCAGCCATGATTTCACCCTGCCTTTGTTAAATTTTCCATGTACAGCATCCAGTATCATTGCTGATTCTTGGCCTCAGTGCTACCAAGTTTCACAGAAGGAGAGGATGCCTTTAATCTGGAATATAACATAAAAGCTGTCTTTAGAGTCATGTGAGTACAAGTAGGGGCATAACCTGTTCTCTTTTGGTATTGGCTGGGTGGATCCTCCACTAGGAGGGGTACCTATGGCAAGATCATGTCCTTCAGTCATCACCACCATTACTACCAGCCACAGATACAACAGAAAAGGACTGAATTCCAAACAGGTATAATCCAGCACTACACTTGATAGGTGGTGGTGGGAAGGTGCCTGATCTTGAACTTCAGTTTATATATCCAAAAAATGGGAGTCATTGTACCAGTTTGCAAGGATATTACTTCCTCATGAGAGCAGTTCCATTTGGACAGTTCTTTGCATGCCAGACGGACCTTTCTTATGTCCCTTCTTCAGCTGCTCAGGAAGAATCAAAACAACTGAATAACGGTCTGTCCACAGTACAGGAAGGCCAGGCATTACTGCAGCAGAAGCAAATTCTGAAATATATTTTGACCCTCTGTTCCAGTGGACAATTTTCTTAAGTCATCTCCTGTCTGGAATTCTCTACTGCTTTACCCCAAGCTATCCTGTGCTAAGAGAAACTACTCTGACAGTTGTTTAAATGGCAAGGCAGACTTCATTCAGAGCTATCGTGGCCTGTATGGGGAGATTGGAGTGGAGCTGTGCAAAGGGGGCAGACGCTGAATTCAACTCCAAACCACAACCAGGGAAAGGGGACAGTTAGGCAGAAGGCAGCCAAGCAGGGTGTTTGGTGGTGGAAATGACTATGAAGAAACAGGAATGAGGGCGATCTGACTCAGATTCCACTAAACTTCACTAAAAAGACCAGTTCTGATGGCTCTAGGGCAAGCAGGCAGATCTAGAGATGGCAGGTGACTCGAGCTTGTTCCAGAAAAGTGTGAGTGTGCACAGGCGTGTATGTGTGTGTGTGTGTG
>PVIC010025518.1:0-25244 GCA_004025085.1 Thryonomys swinderianus
CCCCTAGCTGCCATTCTTGAGGGGACCAGGCCTCTGGTCACTAGCACCTTTCAGGTTGAGGTTATTGCATTTGTTTATTTACAGTCAAAATTTACTAACATGTGCAGGTGGGTCACCCAGAATTCCACACACATTCCTTTTTGGCCCTACTTCTGCATGACAAGGTAGCTTCCCCTGCCATCATGGTGACCACCTTGTTGTCTGAACATAGGGATTCCAAATGCCCAGATTATAACTGGAGCTTGTAGTTAATGAGACCTTCATGGTATTCCCCAGCAAGATTGTGCTTCCCCTTTGTAGAAAAGGACTTTTGACATGCAAAGCCCAGAGCTGGGGGAACAGGAAGCACAAAATGTTCCAGTTGACATTGGAATGATGGTGGGGTACCCATGTCTATTCCTATACCTTCTTACCTAGATCTGTGTGTTGTTCTCATTGGGACATAGAGGTTTGTATTTTCCCACATGTAACATATCCTAAAGGATGGCACGGGTCCCCACGGGGTATTGATTGCCTCTGAGCCAGTACTGACACTTGTAGAATTTATGCTTCTGTGAAATAGGTCATACGAAAAAGATGCACATTTCAAATGGACCTCCAAGTTTCTTAGGATAGACAGATTTTTCAGGATATCTATATTTAGGGAAAAGAAGTAAGTTTAATGTTTGGGTCAAAAAGTCCATCAATTTAGGAATATGTCAATGAATGCCAACTCTCTGAAAATGGAAAACAATCTCTTTAAAGCCAAGTTAGCTGATATAATATGATATGCTGGAAATTAAACATAATATATAGAAAAATAGTAAAATAGATTTTGTTACCACCCATCACCTTTTTTTTTTTTTTTTGAGTCATGGTCTAACTATATAGCTCAGGCAGGCCTCGAACTCTGGGCAGTGTTCCTGAGTGCCGGGATTATAGGCCTGTGCCACCAGGCCTAGTGCACCTACCACCTCTACACTCCATTATTTATTGTGTCTTGTCTCCTAGTGGAATGTCAGCATGAAGGGAATTAAATTCATCAGTGAATGGCAGATTTTTACCTATTCACAGCTGTATCCTAAATACTTAGAATAGAGCTTGAAGCACAGGGGAATTGAAGAAATATTAATAGAAAAAAAATGATGACAACAAAGAGAGGGAGAGAGAAAGAGAGGAAAATAAAAAAGCCTCACAAAATAGCTCAAAAAATATATCAGAAGCCCAGAAAAAATACTATAAAGGAAATCAACCATATCATATAATTTAAGTGGTCATATAATATACAAATCATATTTAATTATGATGTGAAATAAACATAGTAACTGACATTAGGCAACATAATTTAATCCTGCATTAGTGTTAATTACTGTATTTATAATATACAATTTCATTTTGATATAATCGGTACATTTTATCATTGGGACAGTGCGATTGCAAAACAGTTGTACAAAATTATCTAACAAAGAAAAGGAAACAATGATATTCTTGGCTCTGTAACTATCCATCTCTATCTGGATGTAGTTGTGTCTGAATATTACAAAATGATGGGCTTTGTTTTGGGAAGCTGGTATAAGCATTAAAAGGATCTTGATCTTTTCAATCCTATTACCCTCCTCTCTCTTTCTTTCCCTTTCCTACTGATCCTCTTCCCATCTCCAAAAGTGTACCTTCTGTTTTTACTAATTTCATCTTATTTTATGTCTGCCTGCCTATCTCTATGTGGTAGGTTTCTCATGTGAGATAAGAATGCATTATTTGTCTTTCTGAGTCTTCATAAGTAGATTTACCATAATGTTTTCCACTTTCATTCATTTTCCTGCAAGTAGAATGATTCCATTCTTTTCATCTGGTTCCTGTATCAGAGAAATTCTGGTTTCAAGGAATGAATTTGGGAGCATTCCTTCCCTTTCCATTACACAGGAGCATTTGTGTTAATTCTGTTTTAAAAGTCTGGTAAAACTCAGTACTAAATCTATCTGGTCCTTGGCTTTGCTAAGTTGGTAAGACTTTTAATCCTTGGATTGATCTCATTGTTTGATATTAATGTATTTACACTAATGTATTAATGTCTTCTTGATTCATTTTAGATTGGTTATATGTGTCTAGAAATTTATCCATTTCTTTTAGATTCTCCAATTTGTTAAAAATGTAAATTCTGAAAATGATTTCTGATCACTCCTTGGATTCACTTTTCATTTCTTATTAATTTGTCCTTCTCTTTCTGTCTTTCCATAAGTTTAGTGAGGGGGTTAGATAATCTTGTTTTGTTTTCAAAGAACCAACTATTTGATCGATTGATTGTACTGCTTTTTTAGTGTCAGTTTCATTAAGTTGCTCTGATCTTTAGTCTTTCTTTGTATTGGGTTTATGGTTTAATTATGTCTTTTAGTACCTTGAGGTACATCATTAGATTGTTTATTTGGGCTCTCTCTTTTTCTGATATAAGTACTCATAGATAGCAAAATAATTTTATATAATTCAAATAATATAAATATATACTTTAGATTTAAACATAGCATCTTATTCCTATATGCAGAGGTTTATAGAAAACATTAGGAATTTAGGAAATACAAATAATTACCATATTTTGTAGTCAGTAGGTAATATTTCAGCTTTTTATATAAGCAAGTGAAAGATTGAGTGTATTAACCAGAAATATAGAGGCAAATATCAGAAGAAACATCTTAAGCTGTTAATCTGTGTTACATGATTGGCAACTGATGATTTTGAATAGAGTTTAGTATGATTGTGTTTTCTTCTGTGTTCAAGAGTATCCAAAGTATCCAAAGTAACCAAGAAGTATCCAAGAGTATCCAAAGTATCCAAGAGTATCCAAAGAAGATTTGGGACCAATAAAGAAGGAAATGTTGTTTTTCAGTATGAGCTCTTTATAAAGTGTCTGGTTTTTTCAACTATATATTTGTGTTACTTGGCTAAAAATACCAATTTAATTAATTCTAAGCAAAGCATTTGCAAAGTGCAATGGAAATTTGAGACTTATTCCTAGGTTTATATTAAAGGATAGTGGAATCCTGTCCTTGATGGGGATTATGCCTTGGATGCTTTACAGAATGAAATCTTGGGGGTGCCTGGGTTTATAAGACTGTGGGTGGTGAAGCAGAGATTCTGGTAGGTGTTGGTGGAGGGCCGAACACTATAATGGCATGAGATCTGAGAAGTGTGCTTCTGGATACAGTTTCATAACTGTCTGTGGTGCAGTCAATTTTTATTTTCATGTTTGTATCTCAGTACTTTGGAATATAGTAAGCATCAGTAGCTATTTGTGGAGTGGGTTGTCATTTGTTAAATGTGGAGGAGCAAAATCTGCCTTGGGTTTGTGTTTTGGCTTTTCAATGTCCATTTGGCTTCTTTAAAAATTTTTCATTTCCATAATATAATAATTAAAATATTAGGTAATATTACATAATAAACTTAATTATAGAACAGTAATGGGAAGGGAAGAGAATCTTTCAACAAAGAGCACAATAGATAGTTGGCCTGACATGACCAATTATTTTAAAAGCATCTGTATATGGGTTGCTTGCTTGTGGAAAGTTACCATTAGGCTGCTTTGAAATTATATTTTCCTCAAAAGTTCAAAGCACTTTCCACATTCAAAATTCTCACATCAGAGTGACAAGGGTTTTAAATCCTAAGAATTCTTTAGCATATTTTATAAGTGGAAAAAGTGAGTGGTGATATGATGAAATGCTAGTATAGAGCCAAAGGTTGATTGGCCTTTATTGTTAAACTTCTTGTTTTACCCTTTACAGAATTTTAATCTAGCTAGTGTTTTCTTTCAGTTCCTAGCCAAATATTGCTCAATTTTATTATCTTAAAAAATTTTCCATTGTCTTTTTATATTCTTTCAAATAATTTTAATTTTGCTTTTCACCATGGATTATTTCATATTTTTTCACTTTTATTCTCCTATTTTCTGACCCTCTGGAACATTTAATTTTACCCTATCCCTTTTCCATAATCTAGATGATACATTTGCTTGCGTATAATATACTTTCAAAGGTTCTGCTGATCCTGTGCTACATGTTTGGCAACTGATGATTTTGAACAGAGTTTAGTGTGACTGTGTTTTCTTCAGTATTTGAGGTTATAATCTTCACATTGGCTAGAAAAGGAGTCAGGTAGTAAGGTGGGGTGTATATGGTCAATTTCATACCTACAAAGACTGGTGTTTCACGGAAGTCCTTCTATTCCGGTCTTATACTGCATCATATGTTAATGCATATTTGTGAGAGCTGTGACATCAGAATAGATTGATAAAGCATACTTCTCAAGACATTAATATTCCTGAATAGAGGACGAATGATACCAAGACATCATGGGAATAGGATCTCTTTCAAAATCTCTTGCAAATGTGACTGTAACAGAGAATGTAAAACTCCTTCTAATACCCAGAGTTAAGATTAGCTACTATCAACAGAACTTATTTGTATGAATTTACTGATTAATTTGCATTCACTTATGAAATCCAAACCTATTCTACTGAGAAGTTTCAGTGTATGTGCTTTCTTTCTCTTTAAGTTACTTTGTGGGAAAGGTCTTGGTGACACAACCCCCAGGAAAGGTGTACAGCTGGAGATCAGTGAACGCACAGCTTTCATGTATTGTCAGCACCCTGTGCAAATGCTCTCAGTTACTTGTGTTTACCTGCACACTCTCTGCTTGTTCTTCCTGTCTGGAAGGGCTTCTGGAGGGTGCTGGTAGTGGCTGTGCCTTTGTGCAGGCAGCAGGGAGACCAGAGAATCTGTTTCTCCAGAGCTAGTCCTTAGCTAATGATTGACAGGTGCAACATAATAAATACTCAAACTTTTCTCCCTGATGGAACAGTGACCTTTATGATTTTCCAGACTCCTCGGCAGGAGTCATGTAAACGTACATTTCCCAAGATTTGCCTTGAAATCTCACCTTTGTGTGGTTTTATTCCCTATCACGTCTCCTTTACCTGCTTCTCTGCCGAGTGCTCCTCAGAAAACGTGCTAATAAATCATTCCCTGAATCTGCATCTTATGATCTTATCTGCCTCTGGGGAGCCCAGCCTCAGACATTCACCAGATGGAATTAGAACTGTGGTGGTTCTGAATTAAATTTTTCTTCTCTGGCTTTCCTTTGACCAATGCTCTTGCTTCTGTCTCCTAAAAAATACCCAAAAAACCAACCCCCTGTTTGATGATCTTCTATAGGGTTTTAAGATAAGTATGCTGTGAATTTTTTAAAGCCATGTCTAAGTAAAATTCTAATGTTGCCTATTAATAGGTTACTTGCCAATAAATTGACTCAAGCTATTTTTATACTTGGGAAGGGAATTCCTTTTTTCCTCTAAGCATTCAGAGTCATGAATCTACATTGTAATTTGTAAACAAGTTACTTCCTGCAGTGCAACTTATTTTAGTGTGTTGGGAAGCAGCACTAAAAATATATCTGATATTTGCATAAATCTATAAATATAAACAGAAGAGGGAAAATCAGAGGAGAAAGCTGCTAATATTTGAGAATCTACCATATACCAGATACTTTATATGTAATTGAAGACTAAGAGGCCGAGACATTTGTTTGAAGGTCACACAGTTTGTGAATAATGAGTCAAGAGTTTAAAGCAGAATAGAGTAGAAGTGGGTGAATTTAAGATTATTTGTTGTTTTAGAGAAAGCCATGTGCTCACTTATTATAATATTATATTTATTATCTTCTTGTAAGCACACTGGACTTGGTTTCATTGCTCCTGGTCCATTTCCTCCAGTATTGCTATAGGGTTTCTTTGGCCTGTCTTGTTTTCTTGTTACAGTGACGGGCCATGCCCCGTTTCATGAACTGCCCTTGCTCTCTGTCCTCCCTTCCCTTTGTGTGGCAGGACTAGTGCCAGTCTTGGTATGATGCAGTGTGTCAGCAGGACAGTGACAGTTTCCCAAATCCTTGTGGTTTTTGTGGCCTCTCTGTGGAGGGAATGTGTACTTCAGCTCGTTGCTTAGGCACACGTTTTTGGCTTAGCAGGATAGAGCAGTTTGCATTTAATCCGTGTACACGTCACAAGTGCACCTTGGGTGCTCTCTGAAGTCTTCTTTCCCCTGGCACTGTTGGAAGAGAGGGGACTGACCACGAGCCTTTTGTACATGATACATCCCTCAGCTGCAGTGTGTGGCAACTTCAGAAAGAGAAGGCAGTTCTCTATCTGTCTCCACTCTGATACTCAGCTGAAAGCCTGGACACCTAGCTGAGAGACTCTCTTGATAGCTCTATTCTGTATGTTTCTTCCTATGAATATTTGCAGCTGCTATCTGTCCTCAAACCCTCTATTTTTTGGATTGAACCTACTGGGAAATTGAAAAGCAAGGGGCATGTTGAGGCCATGTCAGCCTTTTTGCACGTTGTGTGTGGATTTGTTCATTCTTTCAGTACATTCTCTGTGCTTCTCTATGACTGATGTTATCCTAGTGGTAAGGAACGAGGGGAAAAGTACTATTCATGTCTTCATATTACATTTGATTTAGTATACTATAGGTGCAAAATATCTTCTTTCTGGTTGAGTTTAACTTGTACTAATAGTTTAAGCTGCTTTAAGTTTTTATTTAGACAGCACTGCATGAATAATTTGTACATCTGTGTGATCAAACCTTTCTCCAGGTTCTTCTATTTCTTCTCTTCTCTCTCTCTGTCTCTCCCTCGCCTGGCAGAGGAATAGATACAGTGACCCTTTAAGAAGGTGACGCAGATGACGCAGACCAATCATACATTGCTAAATGCTACTTCCACCCTTGCGACTAATCACACCCTGCCGCAAGCACTGCTCCCGTCCTCTCATCCAGTCACACCCCAAGCCGCCCTGTATAAATGCCTGTAACTTCCATAATAAGCAGGAGAAGCTTCTCAGCTGACACAGAGTTCAGGAGTTGTGATTCCGCGTGCCGCTTACCCTCCCGAGGTCGTCAGATGAGGGAGACTGTACGTAAGTGGCCTGACTGGATGACACATCTGTAAAAGTATTTCATTGATATTGATACCAAGAAGTAAAATGATTGAATTAAAGAATATATGCCTATTTAATATAATATAGACTGATTTAAAATGTTTGTATTAAAGGGACATAGGACTATCTTCTCTTCTGCCACAATAATTATTCATTCTCCCAAAGTTTATCTATTTGATTGTGGAAAGGGCAGAGATATTAGAAAATTTGTGTTGGACTCTGTTTACTGGTGAGCTCATTAGGCACTCGAAATGTATTTCTGACTATTCACATCTCCTCTTTTGTGAAGTCCCTTGCTTGTTTATAACCTTGCCTGCTTTTTCAGGAGAGGTGATTCATTGTCTTTTGAAATTTATGTCTAAGAGTCCTTTGTATATTTTGTTATTGTTACTCTATTTGCTTTAATGACACTGTTTACTCAGGCATTAGGTTGTACTGGTACTTCGGGCCTTGCGATCACAGTACTGATTTTTCTTAAATGCTAGGCAATGTTTGCTTAAGCTTATCTCATCCTGATGATCCTTCCTCCCCTCCCCTGTGAATGCTCCATCTCTTTATGACGCTTTGTCTCTGCTGACGTGGAGTGTATCAGCAGCAACTCTCCAAGGCCCCTGTGATTCTTGGCTATTGCCAGTCACCTGGAACTAAGATGTGTTCTAAAAACTGACTTATGTTCCCCTTAATTCATTGTTCCAGTCCAGCGGCAGATGCCTGGCTGCTCAGGCTGAGTGTGGGGACGGTGAGGGCAGACTAGCTCTGCTTGGGATGGTCCTAACCACACTGCTGGGTGTGCAGGGACCTTCTGCTCTGAGCCCTGGCTTTTTCTGAGGTAGGAGTTCACTGGAGTCAATCTTGCCTTCCATGGTTGCTACTGTCCTCTGGGACTAAGGGTGATCATTTCTCCTTTGCCTGTAATCCCATTTGCATGTGTCTTTCAGGTATTCTTTATGAACTGTTTGCCTAAGCACTCCTCTTCTTGTTTTCAGGACACTTATATAATTGTCATTACCAGAGATTGTGGCAGAGGGAAAAGGCTGGTTGGTACATGACTTATCCTAGGAGTTGCCATACTTTCTCTGTAAAGGACCAAATAATAAGTATTTTGTAGGCCAAATAGATTGTGTCCCAATTTGCTCCACTCTGTCAGAGATGATAAATACAGGTGAATGGACCTGGCTTTGTTCCAGTCATCCTGCTTTAAAAACAGGACAGGATTTGACTTGCAGGTTGAGCTTGCAGACTCTTGACCTAGACACCCTTTGCCTTATGTTACGGATGAAGACTCTGAGCCTGGAGGAGGCGGAGAGCTTTGCCCAGGCTCCTCAGCTGGTGAGGTGACGAGCCAGACAGGGCCATCATCGGCTTATTCATCTGCTTTCCCCCCACTTTCTTCTTTGTGCAGCATTAAGGATATTCCTAAAAGGATCTCACTTCTTCCAGAGATTTGCAATGAGGACCCTTCAGCTTCACTTAAGTTTTGTTTTGTGGATCGAAAGCAAGTACAGTCCAGGCTAACAGTGGAGCTCACTGGGAAATCAGCTGAGGGAGGTTGGCTAGACTCTTGACTTTAGAGCGGAGTGGAGGACTGACTGCTGGTCATAGTTTAGCCGTCTTTTCTGTGAGCTATAGGGAAATTTGGAGAAAGTAATGGAGTATGAAGTATTTGAGGCCTTCAGAGACAAGGTTCTGTCTTAGACGCAAATATCATTATTCAATTTTACTTAACACAGCCCACAAGGGACAGAATTTGATACCAAAGTGAAAACCAGTTCTCTTTTTATATAGTTTAGGGGTGCTGGAAAAGGAATTAAGCTTGCTGTTGAGGTTGAGGTTTGAGTCCATATTTTGCCACTTGTTACCTTGAAAAAATTACTCTAATTCCTTTTTTTGTCATTTGATTCATCCTAAAATGGGAATAACAATGCCCCTTCTAGAGATTGCTTTTGAAGAATTCATTCTATGCAAATGTGAAAAAGACAGTTGATGTTGAAAGCCATTGTAAAAATAGAAGTTATTAGTATCTACATCAAGAGTAGAGATCCTAGTCCAAATAACAAATCGGTGCCAGTTGCTGTGATTTATTTGAAATGCAGGGAATACAGGAATACAAATGAAACAGTGCACACCAAACATGTTAACTAGTGGGCCCGTATTACATTTAGAAGGAAACTAAATGGTAATTTATTTCTATTTAAATTTCATTGTTCCCAGGGGCTTATTTCAAGTTAGCACAGCTACTTTTAATCTTCTTACAATTATCTAGGAGAATAAATTAAACCTTCTTTCCATTGGGGATATTTAAATGAAATATCCCATTTAAAAATGTACCTGCATAAAGCACCACTACTTGCTTTAGAGCTGAGAAGTGAGATAGTGAAGTGAGTTGCATCAGGTTGTTTAGTTGGTCTTCATTCTCTTTCTTTTGGTCAAGGGAACAGATCTTAGGGTCAGAGTGTGACCTCTGGATCTAGATACATGTGCTTGCGTGAACCACAACTCTGCCAGGTACCAGAGGGGCCGCTTTGGACGAATTACTTAGGCTCTCTGTGTCTCATTTCCTTCTCCATAGATTGGGCTGCTAACAATTTATACCTTTAAAGTTGTTTGAGGAAGTAAAGACACAGTGCATGTAAAGTACCTAGGGCAGTGTCTTGTGCACAGCAAGAGTTCACAGTGTTTATATTATTATTTATTGACAACACTATGGCTAAATTGCACTTGAGGATATAGGTCTCTGTGTTAAGAGAATAAAATATGCAGCCCTGGAATTGTAAAAGGTACTCTATTTAGTGATGTGAGGAGAAAGAAATAGGACCAGCTGGTCTAGAACAAAGCCAGTATTTCATTTTCCCACCCAAAATGCCTCACTCCTTCCCACAGTGCCTTGTGTTCCCATCAACAGGGAAGAATGATAACATGGCCTCTCTGGCCAAAGGCATTCCTCCTCCTTCCCATAATACTCCACATTTCCCCCTACCTCCTGATGTCCTCACCCCATCATAGAGAGAACCACCTGTGAGAAGAGAGTATAGTACCTTTCCATTTCCTGATATCCTATCCCCGCCTTCTAGGCTGTGTAGGATGCCTATATCCTTTGTTCCAGGCCACTCACCATTTTGAGAGTAGCCCAGCTGGTTACTTCCTCCCTAGTAAAGCCTGTTATAGACATCTAGGCCTCTGCATGCTTTCTTGTAACTTTTCTATCACAAAGAATGGAGGCATGTAGAGACACAGTGGATCTGAGGATACTGGGAGAAACAAACTTAGTTTCTCTGGCTGCTCTCATAAGAAAACTGACCGTATGCATGGGCGCTCCTGCCACACAGTAAGAAAACAGTCACTTCTACAGGAAATGCTCCAGCGGGCATAAGCTTTCAAGTCCTACATTATCTTCTGCATTTTCTTTTTTTCTTTCCTTTTCTTCTTCTTCCTCTCTCTTCATTCCTACCTTCCTTCCTTTCTTTCTTCCTTTTCCTTCCTGTTTTCCTCCTGTTCTCCTTTGTTGTTTTTGATTCGTTGTACTGAGGATGGTACCCAGGGCCTTTGCACTGAACTATAGCCCTTACATTTAAAAGTTTTTATTTTGAAACAGGGTCTTGCTAAGTTACCCAGGTTGGACCGAAACTTGTGATCTTCCTGCCTCAGCCTCCCTCAGTACTGATATTAGGCACAGCTAAGTCAGACAGAAATTCATACACAGTCAGAGAGGGACTGGGCTCTCTGGGAAGTCAGCAGAAAATTACAAACATTAAAATGTGGCTGGTGGCCTATTGGAAGAAAGCAAGATCTCAACTTGCATATTTCCCTAAGGTTAAGCTGCAGTTTGAGATTATACTGTAATTAGTACCACATAGTCCCTTAAGTCCAGATAATCATCAGATACCCAGGTGGGTGGCCAGGATATCTGGCTGCATCCCTTCCCATTTACTCCTGTGTTAGTTAGTTAGATGGATAAGTCCTAGTTAGTGGTGCTAGTCTCATGATCCTGCTCTGTGCCCTGCTTTCCTACTGGATCAGAATTAATTAAGAGTCTCTACTTGTGGTCTTATTGGCTGGTTATAGTTTGACCCGCACTGTACACAGTGTGACTTTGCCGACAAAGGGCCTCAGTGGAAACCAACCTGGACCCTCTTCTGTCCCTACTCCTAGTAAACCTCTCTTACTCTTAGCCGCCTTTGTTGTTTGGAGTTCATTCGTTCAGTTCAGGGGATGTGAACTGAGTACACCTGACATTTAGCAGATTGGAAGTGATGTTGCTCCTATATCAGTGGAATTCTAAGTGTGTACCATTCAACCCTGCTGCTTTGCATTTTCTTTTATGATGGAGAAGACCCAAACTGTACGATAACGAATAGTAGTGAACCTTGATTTTTGACTTCACATCTGTCTTCTGCTGTGGTAGGCTGTCTCAAAGCCTGTTCTGTGGAATATCTGGCAGCCCAATGGCATAGAAAGGATTAATAAGTGGCAGTATCTAGGTTATATGAAGTGCTTTGTCATTGCAAATAGCTGTGTTATGTTACTGTCATGTGTCGAGGCATTTAGAGTAAAGGATGCACCATGCCCACATATGCTGACTGCAATATGGATGGTTTCAATGCAAAATCATCTGAGGAACTGTTCTTTTCAGAAAGGGCTGTTCAGCTGATATTATTATTATTATTATTTTTTTACAGAGAGCTAGCCATAAAGATAATTTTGGAGGGCTTGGCTTCTCTTTACTGAGGCAGGAATGACACAGACTCATAATCGGGGCTGTAATTAACCTGAGTAAATAAGCTTGTTGAAATCATTCTTAACTTCCGCTAGCTTTTATAACCTCCTCAGTGTAACTCCTAGGACATCACTAGAATTACTACCCTCGTTCAGAGATCCATTTGTTGTCTTGTCCATCCTTTACAGATTTATTGTTTTACATCTAAAAAGTATAAAGCATCTGTCTTTGATCCTGTCTCTGGCCTCACTCTTGCGAAGATCTACACATACAGGTAAACTTAATAAAACTTGTATGACTTTGTCTTACTAATCAGCCTTGTATTAATTCATTCTCAGGTCCAGTCAAAGAGCACATAGAAGAATGAGAGTGTGGTAGAGCAAATCTCTTGCCTCTCCTCCAACTTTAAATCTGGTAGTCACGCTTTGGGTGCTGCTTCTGATGTGTCTTGCCCGCCTCCAGGACAAGCTCGGGTGGGATACAGTAGTGAATAGGCAGTTCTTAGTCTTTCTGCATCTCAGGAGAGAATCCTTTGGTCCATAGAGATGAACAAAAACCCCACAACTCAAACATACCTTCTTGAGAAAGAGGGGAGGGACATATTATCATAAATGCTCAGCCTTGTATGTATTCTTGAATTGTATGTTCAGTGGTAAAATGAAAGAAGAATAAAGCAAGCTTGTCACTGTCTTCACTAATCTTGTATTCTGGACCATCTATTGGCTACCTCTCAGATTTAGTGCCAAATATGACAATATTACTGAGCTGGAACATTCCCAAGATTCTCCATGAGGGTGGACACTTGCCTGAAGTTGTGATTTTCATCATCAGCAGATAATTCAGAATTTATGTGACTGTGGAAAAGTGGAATTGGCTATGCAGTTCTTGTTGGGGCAAATGTTGGATATGTTGGAACCTTAATGGAGAGATCCTGGAAATAAGATCATCTCTCTAAACATCCCCAGCTAAATAGAAAACTGCACAGAAGCACGCGGGAGACTTGAGATAGCTGGGAGAAAAATACATTCCAAGGGAGATTAACTAAATGAAAATTTGAATGGATTCCCAAGCCACCGTATAGACACATCAGTCAGCAGGGGACATAAGCTTTATGGGCTTAAGATGTTTGACTATAATCTTTACTAAAATATTGACACAAGGTAAGTTACTCAGCCAGGGTAAGAAATAAAAATAAAAATTAAAAAATATGGCTAGAACCAACTGTGGCTGCCTACCACTCAGGGACACTGTACTTTATAGTTTAAATTTAGGCAAGTTATAAAGGAAGGGAGAAAAATTCCAATCCTTCCAAAAATTAAACAATTGGAATTTTTTTTCTTTTTGCTTTTTGAGACAGGGTCTCGCTTTGTAGTTCAGGCTAGCCCTGAGCTCACTATGGTGCCCAGGCAAGCTGCCGCGAACTCAGCAATCCTCCTGTCTCTGCCTCCCGAGTGCTGGGATTACAGGCGTGAGCCACCACGTCCGGCATTGTGGTATGTGGTGTTGATTGTTGGTGGGCGTGAGTCTTCATGCCCAGCATTATATGTGGTTACTGGGGATCGAACTCCGGACCTTGTGCTTGCGAGGCAGGTGCCAGAACCACTGAGCTAACTCTCCGGCCCAACAATTAGAATTTTTATATTATGTAGAATATCTAGTTTTTAGCTCAAAGTTCTGAGGTATGCAAATAGAGAAATATGACCTAAGTAGTAATCTGAGAAGTCAGTTGGACTAATCAGCTTTCCCACTGGGACACGGTACGAACACCTGCAGTGTAAGGAAGGGAAGGCTTAATTTAGTTCATCATTTGGTAGATTCAGTCTGTAGTTAGCTGGCTCTAAAGCAGGGACATTAGGTGGGAGCAAAGCTGTTTAGTTCATGCTGACCAGTAGAGGGCAGCAAAATAGCACTGAAAAGGAGCAGGTGACTCCCCTGTATATACTATCCAAGACCACGCCTTCACGACCTGCCCAGACCCGCCAAGGAACCTGCTCTAGGTGTTTCCTAATCTAATATAGTTGGTAGTCCCAGGAGTTAATTGGGCCCAGCCATTCCAAAAGCACTATGATAAATATGGCTAAAAATGAAGATTATGTTTAATTATTAAAAATAGACTGAAAGTGATAGCATTAGGAAATTACAGTGGAGAAATAAAAACTTAAACATATAAAAGCAAAAAATAAGCTAGCTAGCCTTGGAAATTATCAAAGTGAAAATTTCATTAGATGGAGCCAACAGCATATTTCAGATAAAAGAGAAATAGCGATCCTGAACATAGAAATTACCAAATTTAAAAAAAACAGAGAAGGCATGACTTTAAAAAACAGTGCTTAGAGTCCTGTGAGGTTACCTGAAATATCCCAGCATATCCAAGGTGGTATTATAGAGTAAGAAAACAGAATGAGGCAAAATATTTTTTTGAAGATACAGTTACTTCAAACTCTCCAAATTTTATTAAAACTCATAATCTGTAAATTGAAGATGTTCAGTAAAGCCCAAGTATGATAAATGCAAAGAGATATATGGGTTCCCAAATGGTAATGTCACTTCTGGGAAACAGAGAACATAACAAGATCCAGATATGGAGGCTCATGCCTGAAATCCCAGTACTCAGGAAGCTGAGGCAGGAGGACTGCTCTAATTTGAGGCCAGCTTCAGCTACACAGTGAGTTCCAGGCCAGCCAGAATTATGTGGCAGCAAGACCCTGCCTCAGGAGAAAAAAAATAGCAAGAGGAATTACCCATTTTTTACTGAGTCCCAACAGTACAGCAATATCTGACTTCTTACTAGAATATGATGGACTCAAAAGGCAGAGACAAGCTCACATGCAGAAAAGAAAAAATATCTCAAGAATTCTGCATCCAGCAAAACTGAGCAAGAAATATATTTTCAGATAAAAGTGGAACGTGTACTTACTACAAAAAAATTAACCTCAAAGCAGATGATCCAATCACAAAGTGGGCAAGTGAGCTAAAGACACTTCTCAAAAGAAGTAGAAGTGGCCAGTAAGTTCATGAAAAATGTTCATCATCTTTAGCAAGCAGAGAAATAGAAATCAAAACTACTTTTTGAGATTCTAGTTAAAATGGCTATCGTCTAGAAAACAAAAAGCAACACACATGACCAGTATGCGGGGTAGAAGGTGCTCCTCTACACGGTTGCTAAGAATGTAAACTACTACAGTCACTTCTGTATTACTGCAGTTAATATGGAGATTCCTCAAAAGACTAAAAATAGAAATTCAATTTGACCCAGGTATTCCTCTCCTGGGTATTGCAGTACACTTATATATATGTACCTATGTCTGTAGCAGTGCAGACATAGGTACATATATATAAGTGTACTCATAATAGCTCTGCTCTGGAAACATGCTATGTGCCCAGCAACAAATAGATGAGGTGTTACATATACATAATGGAATATTATTAAGCCATAAAAAGAATGGACTCATGCCATTTGGAGGAAAATGGGTGGCATTTGAGTCCATAATATCAAATGAGATACATCAAACCCAAAGTTAGTCTCATGTATGAGAATCCTAAATCTAAATAAATAAAAGAGAAAGAAGAGACGGTAGGAAACTGAAGACAGACTTTTCAGAGATGAGGAGGCGGGATGAATGGGAAAGGGGGTGGATGGGTTTTGGTATAGTAATAATAAAAAAGACATACAAAAAGAAGTCCTTCAAACTACAGGGAAATGACAAATAGTAAGTTGGGTTCACCAGGAGCAATGAAAAGTGATAAATATGTGAGGCTATATTTGTGTTTTTCTCTTCTAACTTATATTAAAAACACTGAGTTAAGTTGGCAAAAGTAGTTAGTTGGGTTTATAGTACAGATTTAATATAAGTGTGATAGCTATATAAGGGAATGGGGGTTATATGGAACCATATTTGATCAAAATTGCTAAATTTAATCAGAATTAAATCAGTATTAACCTGAGCTAGAGTGTAGGTTAATGATGCATAGTAATTCCTAAATAGCTAAAAAGTTCTAAAATGTAAAAACAAAAAGAATTAACATATTATACTAGAAAAGTAAATATTAAACATAAAAGAAAGCAACAAAATGGGCTAGAAAAGGTGACCTGAAACAGAGAAAACAAATAGCAAAATGGCGCAGATAAATTCAGTTATATCAATAATTACATTAAAGGTCAAGATTAGTGTCCTGGGTAAGTAAGCAACACCTATTTATATACTTTTTCTGTAAGAGATGTTTATTTCAAAAAACACAAAATTGTTTGAAAGTAAAAGGTTAGGAAAAAGCGTACCATGTAAACAGCAGCCATTAGCTAGAGTAGTTGTACTACAAATAGAACACACTTTATGACTGAGACTATTGCTAGAGACAAAGAGGTATGTTTTCTAGTGACAAAGGGTCAGTACATCAGGAAGACATTCATAAGTGATTATGTATCTTACAACAGAATCAAAATACATGGAACACGACAATAAAGTTGAAAGGAGAAATAGATAATTCAGCAATTACAGTTAGAAACTTGGAGTGCAGAATAAAACTAGTTTTTATTTAACTATTTGTAGGTCTTGTTGTTATAGTTATTCTTAATGTGTCACAATCTTCCAGTCCTTCAGCAGTGGACTGCTGCTTTCTTATATTAGGTGCAACCAACCCCTAGGATGCTGCAATGTTTTCTGCGGTCCTAGATGCCCTCAGCCATAAGTATTCCTGATCGTTTCCCTATGTGCATGTCCTTCCCACACTGTCCTGCTCTAGTCGTATATTAACTGATTCCATAACGAGAGCTCTGAGTTCTGCTAGTGTCAGTTATTCGGTGGGAGGCTAAAGGTGGCTGAGACTTAGTTTTTTTTGGTTCAGTCTCACTTAGCCAGGTGCTGGGTGCCTGGCTCAAAGTGGAGCATTTTTACCATTCCTGTCCCTTATATGGCAGCCAGCTCTGTCTAATGTCTATGAGGTATTTGGAGCAGGAGAGAATTATTTCCTCCTCCCTGTGGAGAGTGGCCTTCAGGTTTTGTAGTACAGAAGCCTGGATTCTGGGGAGTTGGGCAGATTCTTGCCTTTTGGAAAACTTTGAAACAGTATCAGCAACTGTTGTTCTACTCTTTCTTCAGCAGCGTCATGGCCCCCCCCGCCCCCCCCGAGATGAGTGATAGGTTGTTGACACTTGTTACTCTGTGCAGAGGTCATTTGGCAATAAGGTGGATTTTTTTGACTGGGGTCCAGAGTTTACTTTCGGGTAGGCATTGGCACTAAGAGTTTTCACCGCATCCTCACATGAGCTGAGTTCTATCCCTGACCAGAAGCAAGACTCTGCCTGGGTTTTGGCTTTCTCCAGAAACCCTTGTGCTGGGCTCTCCCTTCCGGCTGTCACTTCCAGATGGTCTTTTCAAGAAAGGGAAGTGGGTGTGGCCTGTGTGCTGATGACTGACAGGGAATGCGGAAGAAAGTTTGGGAGCAAGTTCAGACTTCCTGTTTTGACAGAAACCGGAACTCAAGTATGCACAGGACCTTTATGGTTCTGTTAAAATGTTGTGTTTTCTTCTTTTTCTACTTGTTCATGCTTTGCTTTGCAAAAGGTGGACAATTCCTGCTTTTGGTTTCTCTTCAGGGAGTCTTGTCATAGAATTCAGTCTGCCCTCAGTGTCTGGCTGCCTCAGCTCTCTGATGGGCTCAAGGCAAATCACTGCTTACTCTATGGTGACTGAACTTCCTTGTGGAAGAGTAAAACAGGATTCTTCTTTAAGTCTCTTCTACTTTTTTAAAAAATTGGATTCTTTATTGGTACATTTGTATACTGGTACAGATTCCCCAATGTAATTATGAGCTGTATATAAAATGTACCAATAAAGAATTGGTCTTAGTGCATTGAAAAGCTGAAGACTTTAAGATACTATTTCCTCTTAAGAGTTGACTGGGGAACTAAATCTTGATAATTCCCAGTTTAAAACTTTAGTGTTTCAATTCTATATATTTAATTAGTTGCTCTCAAAGCGAGAGTAATGAAAAAAGAGAACATGATTATAAATTTTGACTGGAATTTACTTAGATTCTTAATAAATTATATCACCTTGTATATAATGTATGTTTTTAAAAGTTACACCTTTTAAATAAGTTGTAACATTATGTCCAATATGAGTATTTGGAAGAGAGCAGATGAAACACACTTGGAAGAGAATGGCTTTAGTGAGTAGATGAAATTTTATTTGATGTTAATATCAAATGACTAAAAATGAAATGATAAGTTTTCTATTTTCTAATTCTTTTGGCATGATACAATTAAAAGAAATCCAAGAAGAGTGCATTGAGTGGGATGATGTAACGTGAAATGCCAACAAAACTGATGATTTAAGAATGGGAAAAATAGAAGACATTTAAGGTAGAATAATTCAAACACTGACAAAAATCAGCACATCCATTTTGATGATAAAACTTTTGGTGATTATTTTTCTTAATAAAAATGAGTTATCATTAGAGATCTATATTTAATCTAGATTGTAAGGCCAATGAACAGATTCAGCAAGCTGTTCGCTTTGTAGTTCAGGCTGGCTCTGAGCTCACTATATAGCCCAGGTAAGCCTGGAACTCAGCAATCCTCCTGCCTCTATCTCCCAAGTGCTGGGATGATAGGTGTGAGCCACCACGCCCAGCATTGTGGTATATGGTACTGATTGCTGGTAGGTGTGAGTCACCATGCCTGGTATTGTTGTATGTGGTTACTGGGATTGAACCACTAGGCAGGCACTAAACCACTGAGCTAAATCTCTGGCCTGCAACTGTCTCTTTCACTTCTGCATCCTAAGCACCAAGACAGTGTCTGCCATCAATAAGTGTCTATAGATGAGTAATCCAGTAGAGGCAACCAGTAGGACCTGGATGAAATTAATGTGACTATTTAGATTAGAATAGATAGAATAATTTCTAATGTCTCTACTCTTCATTAGTATTTCTAAGCATTCTAGTGGACTTACATATTTCCTGAAGATAATTTTGTAAATCAAGTGTGTGTTGAGAATTTCTTAGCAGGGCCAGGTCCTTGCTTAGGCAGGTGACATATTCTGGGTCCACTGGGGAGAACAGCATGATAAGATCATTGCAGACTTACATGTCCTTCATTCACATTATGGTGACAATGAGTTTCCACTATCAGCTCCCCCTTGTTTTTGAGACAGGTTCTCATTTTGTAGTTCAGACTGGCCCTGAGTTTACTTTGTAGACCAGGCAAGCTCCAAACTCAGCAGTCCTTCTGCCTCTGTCTCCTGAGTGCTGGGATTACAGGCAGGAGCCACCATAACCCGCATTGTGATATGTGGTACTGATTGCTGGTGGGGATGAGTCACCACACTTGGTGTTGTAGTATGTAGTTACTGGGATTGACAGGTGCCAGAACCACAGAGATAAATCTCTGGCCCTCAGCTCCCCTTCTACGTGAGACTTTTAAATAGCATTTTTTTTCAGATGCAATACTATAAGGTGGATTTTCTCCTGTAGAATTTTTGGAATTCACTTGTTCGTCCTGGAGATTATTAGGAGCTTCATTTAGCTAGGCGTGGTGGCGCATGCCTGTAATGACTGAGGTGGAGACCGGTCTAGGCTGTATAGTGAGTTTAAGGTCAGTGTGAACTATACAGTTAGACCCTCTCTCAAAACACATGTGCGCGCGTGCGCGCGCGCACACACACACACACACACACACACACACACACACACACACACTGGTGGTTGGAGGACCTTTCTGTCAGCTTCAATCCTAATGGAGTACAGTAAGTATAATAAGGGAGTCTATTGAGTTTTTATTGTGGTATCCAATTAACAGTAATAACATCAGTAATAATATTGAAGTCTAGGATTTATACATGCTTTTATTTTCTACAAACTGTTCTAATCATTTTAAACAATATATTTCACAGTTATACAGGCATATAAGATAGATCTCATAATTAACCTCACTTTTTTCTTTTTTTTTTTTTAAATTGGGAATGAACCTCATTTTTACATGAGAACCTTGAGGTTAAATAATTTGCCTAGGATCATATGGCTATTATATGGCAGAGCCAGGGCTTAATAGTCTATTGAGAAGTAATTCATTTTTTAAAATAAAGTAAACTTACATTCTTGAACAGTGAAAGATCTACCAACCCATTTTCCACTTGCCATCCTGTCCTGGGCTGGGTCAGTCTTTCTGTGTGCTCTGATTTTCTTATCTCTGTCCCACTTTTTCTTCCAACACCAGCATTTCAGAGTTTTTGATTATGCATTTTAGGCTGAAAATAGAAAGCCCTGTTTCCTGAGCTAGGCCAGTCAGTCTAAGCAAGAATTTAATTTTTGAAGGACCTCCGTCCATTTAAAAGACTAAATTGGATTTGTCTGGGCAGCAGGGAATCAAAGGCTCAGCATGCAGAGCGCTGAAGGCAGAAGTGTCTGTCAGGAGAGCTGTGAGGATTCCCTGAAACGGCATTGGAGGGAGCTTGAGGGTCTCTGACTAGTTAACACCAGAGAGAGAAATGGGTGCTGCGTCATGAGCTCATGAAGAGCCATGACCTTGGGAGTGGAAGCACATTTGGCCTGTGAGAGTGCAGATGTTGAAAAAGTAATGTACATTTGATTGATCCTGGTTGGAGCCAGATATTGGACATTGAGGACCCACAGCTGAAGAGGAGCCTTTTCCTTATGACCCAGGACACCATGTTGTTGAATGGTTGGTTCAAGATGTGTGGAGCAAGACCTGAAAACTGACTGCACATTTGCCTCTAGCCCATTTTGGTAGCTTGAACAATGTAGTTACTTCTGCTCAGTTGGAATAATGAAATGAATATTGTTTGTAATTCTAATATTCTGGGTTATTCTTGTTAGGCCTGGATTATTCTCAGGTTGCAGGTTAAGCCAAGTGAAAGACTAATACAGTATTGATAGAAAATCAAGATTCTTGATATAAAATCAAGACTAATTGGCTAGTTGGCAATTGCTTATGAGTGGTCTTGTATAATCTGAAAGATCATGTAAAGTCATCCTGGGAGAGAATTTCCCACAGGAAAAGACTTCAGATAGCAGTTATAGGTCCAGATTACTGAAAAAGGTAACATGATTTTTTAAAAAGACAGTGGTTACTAAATTTAGTTCAAAGTACTTCAGTTAGGAGCACAGTGAGAAAATAGAACCTGTGAGTTACCTTTAGATGAGAATGTGATTTGAATGACTGTGAAATCTTATTTTTATTTAGTTTTATCCAGCCCATATATAATTTCCATCAGACTGAGAATGCTCCCAGTATAATTTCCTCATGTTATTTTTCTAAATCAATGATATCTGTCCCTTCAAAAAGAAGTCTAGAGGCAAGTCAAATTTCCTTCAGTTTAGCAGACTTAAAAAGACAACTTTTACACAGGGCAATTCAAATAATAGGTGGATTTTTTGATGAGTTGGCACTTCACATGTCATCAACTGAAACTTTTAATATGAATGTGAGATATTTTATAGGTTGGTAAAATGTAATTTTCAAAGATGTAGACAATTCTCAGGCAAAAATAAATTTATTGATTTTGTTTAATTCATTGATTTTGTTTACTTCATTAATGAAGAAATCAAACATTAATACTGGTTCAAGTAATATATTAGAAGTTAGGATATCTACCTGCAATTTAATAGAATAAGTTTCTAATATTGTGAAATGAGCTACTCATGGGATCTTTATCAGAAGGGTTATTAAATCAGCACTTTTATGTATGTAGGGGTCAGGACCCCAGGTGCTGAATTCTGGAAATCAGAGTTCCACTGATAACTGTGTCATCTTGGCTGGCTTCTTATTCTCAGGGCTTCATTCTTTCAATATGGACTACTATGAAGTTTGTATTAAAGAACAAATGGAAATACTACAGCACCTTAGACACAATTGCTGTTCCTTCATGTAAAGTAGTTTTTTTTTTTTTGGTGGTACCGGGGATCGAACTTGGGACCTTATGCTTCCAAGGTAGATGTGGTACCATTAAGCTAAATCCCCAGCCCCTATTAAGGCATGTAAATAAATATTAATACTAATTCTAGATCAAACACGCTAGCAGATAGTCATTGACATTTAAGAGATGAAATCTGAGAATGGGTACATCGGAGGAGAGAGAGCTATAATCACTACTTATAATGAATTCTCTGCTGTCACAAAGGGCCTAGAAAGGGCTTCTATGTATTAGTGACAAAGCCAAATCAACTGTGGTTACCAGGGAGGTTGTGTATTGGAGATGACTTTCAAGATGGACTTTAATGAAATGAAAACAAAGGGTTACACAGTAACCACTTTGGGCTCAGTGGGCCATGTGGTCTCTGTCATGGCTCTTTATCTTTGCTGTAGCAACACAAAAGCAGCCATAGATAATACAAACATTCCCTGGCTTATGGTAGTTTGACTTATAGCTTTTATTTTAAACTTTAGATGGTATGAAGAAGATTCCATACAGCCATTATGTTTTTCAGTTTTACTAGAGTATTCAACATATGAGATGCTTGATTATGAAATAAGCTTTGTTTTAGGTGACCTTGGCCAGCCATAGGCTAATGTAATTGTCTGGATCACAAATTAGGTGGGCCAGGCCAACCTCCCTAAATAATGTTTAGTAGGTTAGGTTGGCTAAATACATTTTTCATTTGACACTTTTTAATTTTTGCCGAGCTTATTAGGATGTAATTTCTTTGTAAGCAGAGGTGTATCTGTGCAGAAATGAGTGTGCTGTGTTCCAGAAAAACTTTATTTACAAAGTCAGGCTAGATTTGGCCTGTGGGCTTTAGCTTGTCAACCTCTGGTCTAGAGGATAAACTGAAGATAAAGTCCATTTCTTGGAGGTTGGTACTGACTAGGTGGTACTTTATGATTTGATGTTGACCTTGTCACAAAAGAAAAGGACAGGTGCACAGGGGAGTTCGCTTGCTGGGAAGCTTCATCAACAAGCAGGCCCACACCATTACCTGTGCCCAGGGCGGCGGCTTGCTGGCCAGCCCCCATTACATGCCAGAGCTTTGCTGAGACACACCAGGCAAGATAAAAGTTGAGGGATATCTCCTTTTGACTAATGTGCTTAGGTTGGTATATTGTTGTTGCTGATTTTGATGCTGTTGTTACTCTTTCTATTTCTTCACTCTGACGTAATTATTTTTTTCTGTTTTCCTACTTTGCTGGTACTGAATCTTTTCAACTTTCTGGGTTTCTGTCCTCTTAATTGCTTACATCTTTATAGAAGAGGGAAACTAGTTTCTGTTTTGCCTTCTACTCCTATGGTTTGATTAAAAATACAGTGTTTAAGTTAAAAATTTATTACATTGAAAGGTATATTGCTGTTGATCTTCCTCAAAATATTCTCCCTTGGTTCAAATCACTTAGCCCATTATTCTTGCCACTTTCTGAAATAATTCTGGAAATTCCTTTTCATGAATAACTTTAGTCACACTGTTATGTTGATGTCCTTACTTGATTTAAAATGTTTATTGTATATAGGAAAGTTAATTAGAAATTTTTTTTTTTTGAGACAGAGTCTCGCTTTGTAGTTCAGGCTAGCTCTGAGCTCACTATGTAGCCCAGGCAAGCCTTGAACTCAGCAGTCCTCCTGTCTCTGCCTCCTGAGTGCTGGGATTACAGGCGTGAGCCACCACGCCCAGATTAATTAGATATTTTATAGGCAGTTAAACATGGCAAGGCTTCCAGGAGCTAATATGGAGGAAAATTAAGATACAGTCACTAAAGGCCAGCAGTATAAATGAAGAGAAACTATCACACCCATATGTTTCTCCTAAGGATGAGTTGTAGTGACTGACATTCTAAGAGATGTCAGTCTCCTAGGTGGGGGCCCATGATCTTACCCACCTCTTCCAGGAAATGTACCTGACCAAAAGTCCTTGTGTGCTCAATACATGACTTACTTCCTCATTGGAGCCCCATTTAGTCAGGATTACCCAAGCGATTGTACTTGTCGTAATCTTTGGTTGATCAGTTTTGTTCACCTTGTGATTTCTCATTGGATCAACATTGAAGTGACTGTACTTGTAATCTTACTAGTTAATTATAGTTTTGTCCTATCTTGAAACCTGTCTTGTCTGTTCCCCCTACATAATGTTTACCTTTCAGAGTCATGTTAATTTTGGGAGAGAGTCAGAAGTCTCATAGTGTCCAGTTTGGTGAGAGTCCAGTTTGGTAAGGTGGATGAGGATGCAGTGTAATGTTTTTTTATGAGCATTTCATTCTATTGGATGGTACTAAGAAGCAGTTTTCACTGTATTTTTGATTAAATCTTGTAGACCCACTTAAAAAGATTTCCAGCGCTATTTCAGAAAGTGGCAAGAATGGTGGCATAAATGTATTTGAAGCAAAGAGAAACATTTTGAGGGAATTAACAGTAATGTATATTTTACTGTAATAAAGTTTTAAAATATTTAAACACTTATTACATATTTTGATTATGTCTCATATGTACTCATATACTCACATATACCAAATCTATGTAGGTAACTATAGATACATTTACTTATAGAATCTTTAGAACTATAAGCACAGGTTTTAAGTGAACGAGAGGCAAAAGAGTCCTTTAGCTGTATATGTGGTGTTCAGGTTTAAATTACTTAAACATGACTGGGAGATAAATCATTCTTTCCTCTGTAATATTCTTCAGTTTGAATTTAAGGGGAAACAATTAAAAATGGCTCAGTAAATTCTGAAAAGACTCTATTTTATGGATGACTGCACCACTAAATAAGAAACCATTACTGTGAAATAGTCTAATTGAATTCCTGGTGGCGTGGGTCAGCTTTATTGTTTTTCTAAAGAAAGCCACTTTGAAATAGATGGGAAGCTAAAAATGGTTACAAAACTCCCAAATATTTTGGCTTTTTGTACAATGAACGTTAGATATTTGGAAAGCTAATAAAAGTACTTGTCAATTGAGACTTTTATAGACAGCTAAGTTAGTTGGAAATACTCTTGGCAGTCAGACAGGGTGAGGCCATCAAATAAGTCATTGCAGTAGGTAACACAAGTAATGGGTGGAGGCATATTTATTAAAGGACAGACCTCAGGATAGAGATGAAATGACCATCTAAGTGACTACACTTGTAAGCTTATTATTATTATTATTTTTTTTTGAGATAGGGTCTCGCTGTGTAGTTCAGGCTGGCCCTGAGCTCACTATGTAGCCCAGGCAAGCCTAGAACTCAGCAATCCTCCTGCCTCTGCCTCCAGAGTTCTGGGATTACAGGCGGGAGCCACCATGCCCAGCACTGTGGTATGTGGTGTTGATTGCTGGTGGGCGTGAGTCTCCACGCCCAGCATTGTATGTGGTTACTGGGGATCAAACTCAGGACCTTGCACTTGCAAGGCAGGCACTGGAATCACTGAGCTAACCCTCCAGCCCTTGTAAGCTTATTTTTGACCATAGTTTTGTCCTGCATTATGACCACCTCATGACTTTGTAACTACCTTGTGACTTTGCTCTGTAAAAGTTTTTTGAGAAGTGGACTCATGGGCAACTCTCTTTCTGGGTCCCTTTCTTTCTCTTAGACAAAAGCTATCTTTTCTCCAATAAATATTTCCTACTCTTCACCTCCATTGTT
>PVIC010025519.1:0-25232 GCA_004025085.1 Thryonomys swinderianus
AAGGCTTGCCTGAGCTACATAGTGAGCTCAGAGCCAGCCTGAACTACAAAGCAAGACCCTGTCTCAAAAAAAAAAAAAAAGTTACACCATTTTAAATTATTTTTTTTCAGATTTAGTAGTCAAATGAGTTTATTTTTTTAAATTGAATTCTTTATTGATACAATTTATATACATCTCACAATCACATATAACATTGGGGAATCTATACTAGTATATGACACAAGTCAATTCTCATTTTTACCCATATCCCTACCCACCCACACCTCCCCACCCCCTATATACATGCTCTTTTATTTTCTTTCCCAATCATATTTATTCCTTCCCCTCATTACATTCCCAAACCAAATTTCCTATTCTACAAAAACTGTCATACTTTCTAGAGCTCATTTGCATCTACAGGTGCTCCTATCAATGAGAAGATCCGCTATTTGCCTGTCTGATCTGTTTATTTCACTTATTAGTGTATCCTCTAGGTATCTCCATTTGCACCTAAATGAATCGATCTTGTCATTCTTTATGGCAGAATAATACTCCATTTTATAAAAAGAAACCACATCTTCTTCATCCACTCTCCAGTTGATGGGCATTTGGGTTGTTTCCAAGATTGAGCTATCACGAACTGAGCTGCTATGAACAAGGGTATACATCTGTCTTTCCAATGTGTGTTTTTTTTTTTTTTTTTTTTTTTTTTTTTTTTTTTTTTTTTTTTTTTTTTTTGAGACAGGGTCTTGCTTTGTAGTTCAGGCTGGCCTTGAGCTCACAATGTAGCCCAGGCAAGAGCTCACAATGTAGCCCAGGCAAGCCTCGAACTCAACAGTCCTCCTGTCTCTGCCTCCCGAGTGCTGGGATTATAGGGGTGAGCCACCACGCCCGGCTCCAATGTGGTTTTTTAAATTCTTTTGGGTATATTCCTAGCAGGGGGATAGCAGGGTCAAATGGGACCCCTAGTCCTAGTTTTCTGAGAAATCTCCAAACAGATCTCCACAGTGGTTGCACAAGTCTACAATCCCACCAACAGTGGAGAAGGGTTCCTTTCTCCCCACAGCCATGCCAGCATTTATTGTTGGTTCAAATGAGTTTATTTTTTTGCATTTTTCTCAAGGTCTCTCATCTAATGACAGAAGAGAGATTTGAATTCAATCCTGTATTTTTAATCCTATTCTCTTTTTTTTTTTTTTTGCTTTTTGAGACAGGGTCTCGCTTTGTAGTTCAGGCTGGCCCTGAGCTCACTATGGTGCCCAGGCAAGCTGCTGCGAACTCAGCAATCCTCCTGTCTCTGCCTCCCAAGTGCTAGGATTACAGGCGTGAGCCACCACGTCCGGCATTGTGGTATGCGGCATTGATTGTTGGTGGGCGAGTCTCCACGCCCAGCATTATATGTGGTTACCGGGGATTGAACTCAGGACCTTGCGCTTGCAAGGCAGGCGCCGGAACCACTGAGCTAACCCTCCGGCCCAATCCTATACTCTTTTTAACTACTTCTATAAAAACAGTCTTCAAAATAGCTTATGGAAAAAAGTGATTTCCTAGGAAGCAACACAGGAATTTGGTGGCGAGACATACTTCATAACTTGATTTTATTGGTAGTTACCCAAGTATATATATACATAAAAATTCAGTGAGCTAGTCTTAAAATTAATAGTGCCTGTTTTGTTTATTATTTATTCCTCAAAAATGAAAGAAAAATAGAAAATACATGATGATAGTATGTATATGCTCTTAGAAATTCTCTAAAACTCACAAATAACAGAAGAATAAATGTTTTAGGAAAAACAAAATCACAGATTCTTAAGTAATTTTATGCTGTAGTACAAATGTTTCCATTGTTTTCCACAGCAGTCAAAGTACCGTGTTATGAACAAAGACCAGTGGTACAATGTATTAGAATTCAGCAGAACAGTCCATACAGATCTTAGTAACTACGATGAAGATGGTGCTTGTAAGTATAATATAATGTATCCTCATGGAAGTGAAATTTTGAAAAAAGATTAAATGAGAGTATGCATCTGTGGCCTCTTAACATGAAGGGGTGTGTGTTTGTGTGTGTTTCCTGTAATATTGGGGGGATTAAACTCAGGCCTTTGCAAATGCCAGGCAAGTGCTCTACCACTGACCTACATATGTTTCTTGCCCAATATAAAGTTTTTAAATGTCACAGAAGTAATTTATTTAATAATAGAATGAGGGAGGTAGACAGAAAAGTTAGATTCAACAATATTATAAAATCTATGCTTGTTATGAGATGTTTTCCTTTCCTAAGTAACCAGACATAGCTATATTTAAATGATAATTTCTGTGTCTAGATACTAAAATTCTGCCCTTTTTATTCCTTTTCTAAGAAAAAGTCGTAATTTTTAAAGTAGCAAAGCAAAAAAGTTACAGTAGAAAAAGCTTTAATGTTAATATAGTACTTATTTATATTGCCATTTGACAACAAGGCAAATAATGTGAATAACTTCCCTCCAAAAATTTTAAATTGATTCTGAGTATACTGATAGTGAAATAGTATACTTTTTATTCCTTCAAGTTAAAACAGTAGCCACTCTTCAGTGGAGTGGCTAGAATGCCATAAAACAAAATTTTAAAGTAATGGATAATTAGATAAACTAAATTCTCTAGAACTGTAAATTTTCAGTTTCCACTATCATTAAGGTCACATTCAGTGTTTTAACATTCAAAAGGACTATATGAAATCCTTTTCTTATAAATGTAATTTAAAATTATACACTTAATTTTGTTACACTGAAAAGATAAAATAC
Organism: Thryonomys swinderianus; assembly: GCA_004025085.1. NCBI lineage: Eukaryota > Metazoa > Chordata > Mammalia > Rodentia > Thryonomyidae > Thryonomys > Thryonomys swinderianus. The sequence continues at coordinate 2,760 of PVIC010025519.1, forward strand.
TAAGGAAAGGATAACTAGAATTCTAATTGTTTCTTCCTATATATATTGCGTTCTATCAGATATCATAAAATTTAATATTATTGTAAAGAAACACTTACCTTGCAGTAGTAAGCTGGCAGTCCAAGGGCTATATGTAGTTTTTCAGATACCTGTCTTTATGTATATGTTGAGCCAACATTTAAACATTTTGTATAACAGTAAAACTTAACAGATTTGTTTGGAAATTCATGAAACGTGATAGAATTGTATCTGTATTCCTGAATAGGATTCAGAGGTTGGATTTTTCAGTTGTTTTTGCTCTGTTTTTCTTATAGTAGAGAAATAAATCTATAAAAGCAAGGGAAAAAAGACACCGCCCAGAGGTTATATGTTTAAAAAACAATAGAATATTTCTCTATAGTACTGATTTTTTTTTCTACATGCAAAAATAAAAATTGCCTTTTTGGCTTTTGTAGGTGAATTTTGGACCATTAGGAAAATATGTTTTTAGAGTAATAGATATTAATAAGCATCTGCTTTGTACTCTGTTTTGAGAGTAAGATGAATGTCTAATATCAATCACCCATATTAACAGAATGAGTTAACAGAAGTACTATCTTATACCTTTGCAGATTGTTTTATAATCAAATGCATGATACTATGAAAAAGGTTAATATTAGCTCCTTTGTTGGAGGGTTTATGAAATACCTTGAAAAGAAAATTGCTATGATTATGCAAGTCCCATATGTTGTTTTTTTTTTTTTTTTTTTTTTTGAGACAGGGTCTCGCTTTGTAGTTCAGGTTACCTCTGAGCTCACTATGGAGCCCAGGCAAGCCTCAAACTCAGCAATCCTCCTGTCTCTGCCTCCCGAGTGCTGGGATTACAGGCGTGAGCCACCACGCCTGGCATATGTTTTTAAGGACAAAATAGAAAAGGCTAAGAAGGCAATGCTAAGTAGAATAGAGGGGCTGGAAGCAAAACACTTGAAGAAAAGACATTTCAGCTTCCTGTCTTCACAAAGTCCATGGAGAGCTTATTATATAGTTAGGAGAGAGATGAGTTTATTGAATTCTAACAGAACTTGTTTCTTTATTTCTAGGGCCTGTTCTTCTTGATGAATTTGTTGAGTGGCAAAAAATACATCAAACATCATAGCAAGAACTGTTGTGAAGAAAATGCAAACTTTTTGATTCCCATATGTATACAAGCTAATAAGTTAAAGGGAAAAAAAAATCCAAAGGGTGCATTTTCATTCATATGAAAGACTTCTAGTACTTTTTTTTCCTTTTTTTTAAAGGAAGTTTTCTTGTTACATGTGATGGGCATTGAACCACACCTCTTATGAGACTGAATACTGAAATTTTTGTTTCAAGTTTTGTTTTTAACATTTCAGAACAATAAAGATTCAGATTTGTGACAAAGGCCTTAAAGTGAAGATGTCCCTTGAGTGTCAGAGTGGTATTTATTTTTGTAATTTTGAAATCTTGAATTTTTGAAGTTCCAAATCACCATGAATTTGGGAAATTTTAAAGGTTTTAATATTTGTCAGTGTCTACTGATAATGTGGCTCATTTTATTGATTCTTGCCCAATTAGAAAGGATAATTATTCGTATTGATTTCTGGGATAATGACTTTCTGATGCAGCTGGTAGAATATCATTTCTAGACTTGAGAAGTGCTTCTCCTTTTAATTCAGGGTTTCTGTAAAAGCTGCCATGGTCTTATGTGCATAATCTTATCTGAAATTTAGAATTGGAAAGGTTATGTCCAGGTATTTTTGTTTTCTAATGTTTAAGATTTTTAATATGGGTAAATGAATATCACATGTATATTCTTAACATGAATTTTAAGTTTTCTGTATTTTGGTCATTTAAAAAGTTTCACTTAATAGTTGAAAGAGAAAGATTGATAGATGAATGGTCTTAAAATCAAATGTCCTTGTGAGAATTAGGGCCAGTATTGAAGGTATATTGTTGTTGATGCAAGGCCTTTTTATTGAGAGCAGTTTTGTTTAGCTTAAGAAAACTGTAGCTCTGTTGTGGACTTAGTCAAGATACATATAAGAGAAGATAAGCAATCTTGAGAGAATTCTGTAACTGCAAATTTAGTGAGGCCATTTACATTGATAGTATCATGGTTTTGCTGTTGATTGCAATTTTCTGACTTGTCAATGCAGTATCTTGAGATAAAAGCCTATCCTAATTCACACCATAGGTACCTCTAAGTTAGCCGTGAGCCTTTTCAACCCATCCATATGAAAATTTGTTCACTTTCACAGTCCAGTCACAACCTCAGTATTTCTAGTTTCCTTGTACAGGTAGAACTAATAAGGAAATGTATTGATTTAAGATAAACATTGGTTTTGATGATAAATTTTTAAGGAGTGAGTTTTAGTATTCATTACTTAAGAGATAGGAATTTCAAGCTTTTTATTGCCTGCTTTCTGGTTAAGGCAAAATAATGACCAATATTTGCATTCTTAGTGAGATTTTGTACAGTTTTGTAAAACACCGATAAAATAGCGGGAAACAAATTTCCAAAGCATCTTGTAGATGAGCTATATTTGTTGGAATGTTCTTCTTAAATATTAGAATTGAATTACAAGTGAGCATGTAAACAGTGAAGATTTAATTTCATGACTTTTAACATGTATGAAAAGTATTTAAATTTTAGAACTTTGAATTTATAATTTAATTGACTTCTCTAAGGCACAACTTTTAAACTTAAAATATATTGCCCATTTTTGTTTAATTTTAAAACAGCTTAAGTAAAAACTTTATATCAACTTATAGCCTTCCCTAACAGTAGTGTCTTTTGTTCTCTTCACTGTGAGCAAAATAAGAAACGGTTAAAACTTACAGATGATCTTTTAAAAATTAAAATGTATTAAAATATTTACTTTTCTTAGCTATCCAAGAATACTTTTAAGATTTTTTGAGTCTGAAAATTAAATTTTTAAAAATTTTCCACAACTGCATGTTGGTTCCATCTGTTTCTCTTACTATATTTTACCTTTTTTTTTTAATTGCCTCTCTAATGTTGCTTAGGCAAATTTGGAATCTTCCTGACTCAGCCTTCCAAACGGCTAGGTTATACTCATGTGCCATTATGCCAAGCTTTAGCCTTCTTAAAATTGTAACATTGATCTCTTTTAGAAGCAATTTTACCCTTCCTAATTCCTGAGTGTAGGCTATGTTCCTTCTTTCCTTTCTTAAATGAACAACATTTAATTTATTAAAAATCTTGTAATCAAAATATCTTTGAACAACATTATAAGGAGCCTGAGATATACAAAAGGAATCTAACTGTTGTGGTTTCTTTTATGACTAGTTAAAGTGCCTTCCCAGGAATCTTGTAAAACTTTCAGATTTATTTCCTACGTACAGAATGTAATACTCTGGTGCTTTAAAACATGGAGTTTATTTGCCTCTTATAGATTAGTAGAAAAATATAATACTACTGAAGAAAGTAGAGCCAGGTGTTGAGTTCCCAACTATAAGCAAAGACTGAAGTCTCCCCCATTAACCCTCAGTGATCCCTTGGGGGCAGTAATATTTAGTAATCTGTGCGAAATTGCCAAGGATTCAAGTAACAGTGTGATAAAAATGCTGTATTATGCACTGATCTAAATCTTTGTGGCCATATTTATTCTTTACTGTGTAGTAATTCTTGTTTTATAAACACTGCTCATAAAATTCTTGATAGAATACATTTTTGACAAGTATTTTTATATATAAAATATAAGTTTTGATTTAGTTTTCACTTGAAATATTCTAGATTATTTCTTGAATTAGAATTTAAAGATTTCCCATGAAGATATACTGAGAAGTATATCTCTTAAGTGCAAATGCCTTTCATGTAGCAAACCAAAAATTTATCATAATAATATTAAATGCCATCAGTTTGCAGGGAACAGAGGCTGAGAGCAAGAGTAGATTTTTGAGATAACTACTGTTTTTAAGGCACACAAGGTATGCTGAGTCAGTCAGACTGAAGACACATGAAATATATTGCTAATGAAACATTTCACTTCGAATGAACTGTTCAGCAAAAAATATGTCCTTTCTGCCTAATAGCTGTTGTGGAATTATGAAAAGAGTCAAATTTATTGTATGCTTACTTTTTGAGGAGCAAGTAGAAGTGCTGACTAAATTTGTTTCACTGTTTCCTTGAAGAATTGTTGTCATAATTTTCCATCTGATAAGAACTGTTTTTGGTTTTTAAGGGTCCTGAAGCCCAAAGTTTTATAGCACACCTCATGCTTTCTGAATGTCTAAAACAGCACATAGTTTATGACATTTTAATGTAAAATTTAAATATTTCTTTATGAAAATAAAAGAACGGACCCAAAAAAGTTAATCTTATTGTTGAAGAATTCATATTCCTAAGGATTTTCCGTTCAGAAAGTATCATTTCTCATGAGACATCACAGGAAACATTTCAAATGAAAAAGCATTTGCTCTTCAGGAGCAAAGAAGTAATAAAATTTCACTAATTTCTGCAGTAGGAAAAGCTAGAATGAATTATTCAATATCTGGATCATAAACTTTTTTAGTGAAAGTAGCTTTATTTCATGAATATTTGGTAACAACAAATTATGTAGGCTGAGTCTTTTAATAGACCTAATTACCCATGATTATACTATGGAAGACCAAAAAAAGCAGTCTGGGCTATAACACTAAATTTACAGATTGTGGAAAAAAATGCTGTCTCAAAACCTGGGTTTTGTCATTAGGATTTCATTGTGGGAATTTGTCTAGTAAACATCTGCTCACAAGAGCAAACCTTTTAATCTCTTAAAACAACTCGTTTACCTTTTCTCAAACACCAATCTTAATAAAACTGTTCCTCAATTGCTATGTTCACCTGATAGTCTGAATGCATGTGCAGAATTATGTAAATTTAGAATAATTTTTATTGAATCTAAGTATTTTACCTGTACTGAATTCATAGTTATTTTTAACTACAAGTATAGGATCTTCACCTCTTAGGGAGGTGTATTCTCTGAAACTACTTCAGGTATTAAGAGTTGATAGAGTTGGATCTGAGAACTTGAATTTGATTTCCTCTCCCACGTCCCTGTCATGTTACTTGGCCTCTGACATCTTGAGGCTCTTCTGTAGAAGAGCAAGAGTAATGCCACTTGGTAATATTCTGTCTATAGCAGTTAGTAAATTTTAAGTGACTGCACCTTGATTTTTGAACCAAATAGGTTTTTTCCCCCAACAGATTTTAACATATTGTTTAAATAACTGGGATTTCAGGTTTTATTATCAAATGTATTCATATCCTCCTAGACTAAATTATTAATTCACAAATCCCAATTATACTAAATGTTTTAAGCCTTAACATGTAAGGGAATATAGTAAGTAACTGAGTTTGATGAGATTTCCATTTGAATTATTAAATAAATGCATTATCATGTGACAAGATTACTTGGAAGTGAGTTGAGGGTGGGAGCTGGAAAGAGTGAGCATAGGGTTGCTGTTTAAACAGACTGAAAACTTACTAATAGGGCAGAGACCTGAAAAAGTGGACAATATGGATGTCTCATAAAGAGCATTCCAATCAGAGTGAATGGTATATGCTAAAGCCATGAACTGGTCCAGTGTACTTGGTGTCTTAAGAAATAAGATCTATGTGACTAGTAAGCAAGAAGAGTTTCAGGAAGTAAGGTTAAGAGGATAAGAGCAATGATTGTGCTTGATTGTAGGTAATCATAGGGCATCATAGTTTTTCTAAAGACAGATTCTTGGTGAGGTAAGAAGCCACTAGGATTCTGATCAGAGCAAGAATTGGGGTGAAAAGAACTAGAGGTTAATACAGTGAAGGCAATGGAAGTAAGTCCTCATTCTGAATGCTTGTAAATAAGATATGCAAATGAATTGGATGTGGGGTATATAGAAAGAAAAGTATTTTGGTCTAAGGAGCTCCAAAAGTGATATGGCTGTTTACTAAGTACAGAAAATTTAAGAGGAGACAGTTTATTTTTTATTTATTTTAAAATTTATTTTATTGCAATACTAGGGAATAAACTCAAAACCTTGCACTTAAAAGGTAGGCAGCAGCACCACTCAGCTAAATCCCTTGTCCCTGAAAGTCTTGTTTTCAACAGTCTGATAGACATGATGTCTATTAAATGTCTGGAGGGAAACGTGGCGTAGCGAATCAGACACTTGAGTCTGGAGTTCAGAGGTAAAGCTTGGGTTTAAATTCATGAATGCTTGCCTATTTTAAATCCGGATATGGATAAAATTGCAGACCATAGCCAGAGAATATAACTAAATTTAACACAGGATAAGTAATGTTTTAGAGTACCTTTTGCGATTTTCCTGGTAAAAATGCTAACATTTTTACAGCATGTACACACCATTTATGTATCATAGAAGCACTGAGGTTTTTAAAAATTAAGACAAGTTACCAAATACATAAACATATTGTAGTGGCTTCAGTTTTGATAGTTTTGGCACTAGAGGGCAGGCTTGCTCCTAGATTATGAAGAATTTTATATGAAGTGAATTTACCCAAACAGTACCTGTGCTCATTATCAATTAATGAACTACTTCTTTTTCAAACAAGTCTACCATGTACTTTTGTTTCTGTTGCTTGGGAAGCATGAAATAAAATTAATGGTTGATTTTTCTGTTTAAAACTGGTAATTGATAACACATTTACATATAAATCCCAAAGAAAATTAAATGTAGCTCACTTTATCAATCTGATATTAGTCAACATAAGAGAATTTGAAGACAGAAGAAATGTGGGACATGAAAACATTTGCTCAGGAAATGTACTGAGCTATTAACTTTATGCTGGACGTTGTGATAAAAGTTAAAGCTGAAAAGATGAATAAAATATCCATCTCAAACCGCTGTGTATCCCTGTGTAGCACTTAGTACTTCATGCTACATCTATTTAAATGCCCATATTTATCTTCTCACTTCCCAGTACACATCATAGTTCCCAGCATTTAGGTTAGTTCTATGTTTGAATAAATGAATGAAAAAAAAAAAAAGCAAGGCATGGTGGGGGGGGGGACTTTACAAAAAAAAAAAGTCCCCCAAAACTAAAACACCTTCCATACTTGAACCTTCATGGAGAGGCTTTACTATTAACATGTAAATGTTATGGAGATGATTCTGTCTTTTGTTACCCACCTTATTCTAACAGTCTTTATAAGAACAATTAGAAGTAAACTATTGGCAGTCATTATGAATGGAAGGTCTAGACTTTTCATCACTGAAGTGAAGAGAAAAGATACATGAGGAAGGCAGATGGTTCTGTCTGGCTTGTATCAGTGTAAGAAATCTGAGATGAAATGGAACTTTCCAGAATGCATATACGCTCCTCTTTTTTCCACTTTTCACACGTTAAGTTTTCTCCCACATTGGCTGTATGCTCCCCTGGAGTTTTGGAGAATGCCTGCTTCAACACGCTAGTTCTTTTGATTTCCTTGCCAGTAAAATGAAAATAATGGTCCTTACCTAACAGGATTTTTTTTAATGAAACATAATACATACAGTAAATATGTACATTGCTCTCTGAGAAAACAGATCAATTGGACTCTAGGCTAGAAATTTGTTCAATAACTTAGTTGTTAATGCAGTACAACCAAGTAAGTGGAGAAAAGTGGGCCCACTAAAACACATCTAGAAGCTCTTAGGAAATGAATCTCTAATATCAATGATAAAATTAATTGGTGTCACTTGCTTAACATTGGTCGGTTGGGGAAATATTTCTCCAAAGGGATCTTAATGATGACTAAATGAGATGATTGATTTAGAATGTGCTTGTTTCCAAGTAGTAAGTGTTCATTGTTTTTTACTACTGTAGATATCTTTAAAGGTGTATCTGTTTAGCTTCATAGAAAGGACTACTTTTTAAAAGATAAATGCTAAAAATTATAAAAACTACTAAACTATATGTTACTACATTGATTCCCTTAAGCTGTTAATTTTTAGAGGAATAAGTAGCAAGGCCTTTTTCCAAAATAACTTATCGGGAAGCACAGTATTTAAAATGGCTAAAATAGTCTAATTGTAGTAGAATGCTGTGTTCTCCCTGCTCACTGTTATGGTCAATGCTGAGAAAGCTCCAAGGAATATGTTAACACTCTAGCCAGTGGGTTTTGGTTTGTTGTTTGGTGCTGGAGATCCACTCAGGACCTTGCACTCATGAGGCAGTTGTGGAGCCACTGAGCTAAATCCCTAGTCCTGGCTGCTGCTGTATTTTGAAAACCAATGATTTCACATTTGTACCTTGACATGCTAAACATGTGAACAAAGTAATAGAGAAAAATATATTTCCCTTTCATTCTTGGTAAGAAGCCAAGAGGTAGATGGTGCTGTTGTGGTCTGAAATATGATAAGAAATATTTCAAGCAATATTGTGAACCTTTATACTAGAATGGTAGTTTATGATAGTTTGCCTTAGAGTAATTTTCTGTAGTTCTAAAAGATATTGATGAATGAAGTTCAGACTTAAAATACACATAAGGATGAATACACATGGACACGAGATTCACTGTGGCCTCTTAGCACTTATGATAAAACATGAATACAAAACATTTCAGGATTATGGTCCTCACAGAGGAAACAGCTTTGTGTTAGTCATAATCATAGCTTTCCTTTCCTTTATGTTCACCTTATAGTAAGGTGTTAGATGAACGAGTGAAAAAGTTACAGATTTCTCTTCCATCTTCAACTGTAGTTTACTTGAAATTCAGAGTATGTTTGATTTACCTATTTATGTGTAGGGAATTTGTGTGGCCAGCAGATTGTTTGCTTACTGAGTTAATCAAAAGAATGAATAAGTGTACCCTTATGCAGAACATTTGCATGGCTATACACTTCCTTTAGGCTAACATGTTTGATGATGGAAATCTTGTCTTCAGCCAACATAGTGTCTGACTCAATAAATGTCAAAAGTTTATACAACTGAATAGAACTCAAGCTTGAGTAGAACGGGATTCTTCTAAATAGACACTGAAATCATTTCATAGTTGAAGACAGAGACCCTATTAAGCATTTTCTGCATTAGTACCAGTGAGCAGCAGCCTATTGGAATTCAGAGAAGGGTGAGTTCTGTGTACTGAAACAGTCAAGATGACATCTCAGAACTGATTAAACTTGACAAGAGTGGGAGAGGTGTTTTAAGAACATTAGACACTGGAGATGAACTAGACTGGAAAGACCAGTAAGAAGCCTTGGAATGGGAATTCAAAGATCTATAGCCAAACTTCTTGTTTTGCTTCTTAGTGATCATGTGACTGAGAAGTTTATGTCAGCTCTCTGTCTGCTATAAGGTCCAGTTCAGATTTTAGCACATTGAAGAAGTGCCCTGTGTGTAAAGTGCTGTGTAAAACCTAATACTGTGCTTTGATTGCAGTGGGTTGCAAATATTTAATAACTAATGATATTGACTAATGAAAAGAATGGAGCCACTGGAATGTCAGCAACTACATCTGCCAGTAAACCTAGTAGGTTTTATGAGAAAAAATTACATGAAACCACAAAATATGATCAAAAGAAAGACAATCAGAGATTCTTGAGGCTCTAAAGTTATGTCAGAGGTGACAAAGCCCATAGCTCTCCATGCTGACATTACTTCTAAAATTGTTGCACTGTTGAAAGAGGCAAGCCACAAGATAAACCATACAGGAAATATTTTTTTAAAGCTTCTTGAAGGATGAATGCTTCATTTGCTTACCTTTTTGCTACTTTACTTATTAATGAGTCATTTTCTCCCCTTCACTGGTAATGTGTTTTAAACTTGGTCATCTGATGGTTACATTTGACTGGTCTGATGTTACAAAATAGTTTTTAAAAAAACTGAGAGGCCAACTAGTTAAATCAGGGAAAATTTAATTCTTGTTGAACTTAGAAGGTATGAATCAGTTTTAGTAACTTAGTCTTTATAATGTCAGATTGCTGTATTGGAACTTCCTTGTATTTAGAAGCTGCAGCACTTTCTGGGTATCTGGTGTAGTCCTCCATATCCCTGCTGCCTCCTGTCGACCTCGGGGTCCCATCCCCTACTCTCGGTCTGGTTATTTTCAAAGAAACATCCTTTCCCTCCTGCCCATCCTTGAGCCACTACTAACTTGTATATACTTTTATTTGTGTCGATGATACTGTATTATAATAGCATACTTATCTGTTTTCTTAACTAAACTGTGAGCTCCTTGAGAGCAGGGACTGTGTTTTGGCTTTATTTATTCTCCATTACTTACAACTGTCCAAAGTATAGGAAAAGCACTCAAAAAATGGAACAAATGAATAACTGAAAATGAAAAGATGAATAAATTATTTTGTTTGTGTAAAATGTCTACTATTCTTTTGTGTATTTTTGGTCCATTGTACAGCAGACATTCTACCACAGTCCTATTTCCGTGTTGCTATATTAATTAAATGAATGCAAATCAAAATAATGCATATTAAAACAGTTACATTTTTGCCTCTCAAGTTGGCATAGATTTTAGAAGTGATAATAGCTATTGTTTCCTTTTGCTGAGGGGATTATGAATTGGCATAGTGTTTTCTGAAAGGTATTTAGAAGAATATTCAAAAGTCTTAATAAATTTCATATCTTCTTAGGCATCCTATGCCTAAAGAATCTACTAAAAAGTAACCTAGTAATTTGTGATATTTTTATCACAATAATTTAGATAAGGATAAAAGGAAGTGACCCAAATGCTTAAAAAAGAAAATGCATTATATTGTACTGCATTGATAAAATGAAGTACCATACTACTTTTAGTACCAATAAAGAATTCAATTTTTAAAAATAGGTCTGTGCTATGCTAAAGAGGGAAAACTTCATCTTTAAAGCAGAAAGCACAATATGATACTATATTTTAAAACTACATATATGGGGAAAAGAGTGGAAGGCTATACACCAAAATATGAGAAAAGATAACTCCTTGGTAATAAAACTATCAGGAGTTTTTATTTTACCTTGCACGCTGTTTTCTGTAATGCAGTGAGTACTCACTACTTTTGTAGCTACAAGCAATCAGAGATAAGTAAGAATATATACTTCTGTGCGTCAAAGACTTAGCTCAGTGGTTCCAACATCTGCCTAGCTAGTGCAAACTTAAGAGTTTGATCCTCAACAACCACATACCACAATGCGGGGTGTAGTGACTCATGCCCAACAGCAATCAGTACCACATGTCACGGTGCCAGCTGTGGTGGCTCACACCTGTAATCCCAGCACTCAGGAGGCAGAAGCTGGAGGATTGCTGTGAGTTCAAGGCTTGCCTGGGCTACATAGTGAGCTCAGGGCCAGCCTGAACTACAAAGCGAGACCCTGTCTCAAAAAAAAAAAAAAAAGAATATACTTCCTCCTTTGCTGATCACACCTTTCCTCTCAGTGAATGAAGAGTAGTATTTTTTCACCTGGACCAGCATTATAGACTTTTTCCCTGCTCATTTGGGCACTGCCATGGGCAATACTAGTCACATGGTGCAGTGGAAGCCCATGCAGAAGTGGCAGTGCTTTGTTCACTCACTGAGCCTGTTGTAAAACTTGAGATATGTGTCAAAATCTTGAGTGTTTTTGTATTTTGACGTTCATTCTAAACCTGGAAAATTAAAGTATACTATCTAGTCCAGGCTCTCTCTTTGGAGTCAGGGGAAAATGGATCCCAAGGAGATTTGCCCAAGATATAATAGACTGAAAACAGTCTATTCCCTTTTAAGTCTAGTGCTATTTTGATTAATAGGCCCTCTCATTTGTAGAACTCATCTGTACAACTATAAGTTCATCAACTTAAAAAAACCTTATCTTTGATGCTTATATCTGTTCTCCATACCTTTAATTAGTAGCCTTAATTTGTTTCACTTTTTCTCATAGAATCTGTAGTTAACTCATGCTTCAAACTTATAATTTTGGGCTGGGGATTTAGCTCAAGTGGTACTGCACCTACCTTAGAAGCACAAGGACCTGAGTTCAATCCCAGGTATCAAAAAAAAAAACTTATAGTTTTACACATATTACCATTAAACCGCCTCAAAGTATGCTATTGCTTTATTTTTAACTTCATGAATGAAATTGAACAAAGCCACTTAAAGCCTTTTTCTCCACTTTTATCAAGCTGTTACTCTTCACTCTTTGGAAGGCCTACTCAGCTCGTCAGCACTCTCTACCTGTATTTATATGCACTAAATTTATTATTTACACTACATCAATAGCAGAAATGAAAATAGAGTATAATTACTGTACAGCACTATACTACTTCCAATTTGCATGCTACCCCTCCTCTTTGAAAGTCCTAATCTGGCTCTTACTCATTCTTCAGAATTCCTAATCCCAGCATTTATATTGCCTCTCTACCGAAGCTTTCCCCATCCACACCCTTCCTCCAGGCCCTCCTTTACCTCCTATAGCACTGGACATGTTGCCTTGCGTTGCACTGAGCTCCTTGAAATGGAGGTTTGGTTACCAATCTTCCTGATGTGCTTACTTCAGTGTGAGTCCTATAACAAGCACTTAAACATTTCTTTGTTATTATGAAGAAAAAAAGATGAAATTAAAAAATGCCCTCACCATTTTAGATATTGGAATGAATTGTTCTTCCAGCAAAGTTCTTTGTGATCATCTCTTCTATTTTCATTATTTATTATTTTGGATGATATTCTCTTGAACTGATATTTTAAAAACCCACTGAGCTACAGTTTGGGAAAACCCCCATTTTTTAAAGTCAAGCAAACACAAACCCATCTTCAGTTCTTTAACAATGCAATGTCTTATTTTTCATTTTCCTCTTAATGTTAACATTGCAGAGTGTACTTTGGTTATCACATCTGTATGTTTACTGAGAGCTGTACATTTATATATTTGGATTCATTTCAAGGGAACAATATGATACTATAGCATGATGACTGGACAAGATACTGAAGAGATAACTCATCCACTCAGAACCACTGATCTGTGGCTTGTCCTAGGTTACTTTCTGGTTGCTGAAACACAATACAAATGACTACAACTTAAAGGAAGAGAGGTTTATTTTGGCTTACAGTTTGTAGAGGCTTCAGTCCATAGTTGGCTCGCTTCAAGGCAGGGCAGCATGAAAGAGGGGCATCACAGAAGACAAAGCTTTTGGCGTGGTGGCAAACCAGAGAGTATGTGTAGTCACCTTTCCGGTGTTGCAATTCTTCAATTGTAAAGGGAGAGTGTTGGATTCACTCATCTCCATGGTCTCTCTCCTTTCCAGATTCTCTAAAATTTTAGTGTACTTATTTTAGAATAGTAGGACCCAATCTTTGCATTTAAAGAGCCTAGAGAATTAAAGTTCATAGGTGTGTGGTGGCACACACCTATAATCCCAGAATTTTGGAAGTTTTGAAACAGGAGGATCACAATTTTCAATCCCACATAAACAATTTAGTGTGATCTTGTCTCAAAAACTAAAATAAAATATGGGCTGGAGATATGGTTCAATTGTAGTTGCCTCTAAGTTTGATCTTCAGTTTAAAAATAAAAGACTTTAAAGGTTAGTTCTCAACAGTGTAGAAGTTCCCTGTGTAACCCTCTGGCTTGCTGAGGTTCTGCTTGAATATTTTCTGTAGTTTGATACACACACACGCACACACACACACACACACACACCCTCTTTTTATTTGAAACAACAGTCATCCCATGGGTTTTTCTTGTCACTGACCCCACTTATATTTCTCTATACTTCCACAGATTGGCATTTTGATTTTTTGTTTTATTAATTTATTTTGTTGTTTGGTTTGGTTTTTCAGAGATTTAATTTAGAGGCATTATACCACTAAACCATATCTCTAGCCTTTTATTTTTAAATCTTAGTACAGGGTCTCACTAAGTTACCCAGTTTGTACTTGAACTTGTGATCCCCCTGCTTCAGCCTCCTGAGTAACTGGAATTACAAGTATACATCACCATGCCCAGCAGCTTCCTGATATTTGAAGACAACAGTACTAACCTAGCCATGAGCTTTATTCTTCAGGTTCAAAATACCTAGTCTCTTTAATTTTTCTCATATAATGAAAGTGTTATTGTTTATTCCTGGTGCAGCCCGTTTTATTTTTGTACCTCAGGACTGTCACACTTGCCATTCTTCTTCCTGCAAAATTCTTCCAGGGGCTGGGGATTTAGCTCAAATGGTACCATGCCTACTTTGGAAGCACCAGGCACAGAGTTCAATCCCCAGTACAAAAAATTTCTTCCTTTAGCTCCATACACCACATTACTCCTTCTTCAAGACCCATTTCATATCTCTTCTTCCAGCCAAGGGAGTTTCTGTCCTTTGTATTTCAGAAAAGCTTCACTATGAATCACATACTTTTCACCATAAGGACTTTTATACTGTGTTTTAACATCTCATATACCTATGTGTTCTGTAATAGTTCTGTAATAATACCTATGTGTTCTTAACTATCTTGTTCATGGTTCTCAGAACATGACAGGGATGCACATGAGAAGAATGAACAAACAAACGAAAAAATTAACCTGTTTTCTAGCATTTAATATGGGGTCTGAAAGATGGTAGGTAATAAATAAATGTTTACTGAAGAATAAATGGACTCATGAATGAACTAATGAAGAAAATATTGTTTTGAAATATTTCAGGATTCTTTAAATTCTCTTAAAATACTGAACCTACAACTAACATAAAACTTCACATAACATACAATCCCTGCAGTGAGCAGAAAGTCTTACCTATTTCAGATTTTTATTCATTAACAGAGAAGACAAAAACTAAAACAGACTGGATAGATCTGTTTTTTCTCTGTATTCAAGTGACACTCCTTGCAGTAGATTCATAATTCCTCCACATGCCAAACCTGAAAACAATTTAAGATCTCAGCATTTTCTATGTTACAGTTTATTTTGAGCTTTCAATTATGTCATTACCCTTAGTTTTGTTTTTCTTTTTTCTTTTTTTAGTTTTTTTTTTTAAACAGGGTCTTGCTTTGCAGTTCAAATTACCCCTGAACTCACTATGTAGGCCAGACTAGTCTTGAACTCACAGCAATCCTCTTGCCTCTGCCTCCCGAGTGCTGGGATTACAGGCATGAGCCACCACTCCTGGCCTTGTGGTATGTGGTATCAAGGATCAAACTCAGGACCTTGTTCTTGCCAAGCAGACATAGGAACCACTGAGCTAAATTCCCAGTCCCACGCTTAGTTTTCTGTGCCACCCTTGTGTTTATCTTTCACTATTGTGCTTTCTCTTGTATTTATTCCTCTCATTTGTGTTTATACATTCAGCTAATGCTCATGAAATACTTTACCTTAACATGAATAAGTTAATTATCTATAAGACTTGAATAAAAGTAGTAATTTGGAAACCCCATTACGTTTAAAGTGACACATATCTCCCTAAAAATAAAAGCTGTGGTTTAATGTAGTTACAGATTTACATGCAATTACATAAATTATATGTCTTTTTCCAAAACTATTTAAAGTGTTATTCTCTTCCAACTATTACAATGCCCACATATTCCATACCTTTCATATATTATTTCTTCAAGCAAGTACCTAGAGACACAAGTGGTGATTAATGAATGAACCAAAACCCAGGTGAAACAGATATATGAAGTACAGGTCTATGTATGGAAGTAATGGAGCAAAGCAAAAGGAAATAACACCTTCCCTTACTCTAAGTGCTCTCTGTAGTACTGCCTGTTTCTTTGATTGGAAAAAAGTCATGGAAAGAAGCCAGTAGGATTAGGAGAAAACAAGCAAATCATTTAGACTTCTCATGTCTATATATAGACAAAACGGAAAGCAACAAAACAGGAAGTATTTCAGAAGGGTAAACAGATACTTACTGTGTTACTTTACTGGATAGTTGTATATTCTCCGCAAGCCAACTACAGAGTAATTAAGTGGAAAGGATGACAAATAGGAAGAGGAAGCCATTATGAACTGGGTTTTAACCACAACACAGCTTTGTACTGCTTGACATGTGAATTTAGAAATTACTCAGTAACTTAAAAATAGAAATAAAATATCTCAGCAATATTGCAAAGCAAATGAGAGTTCAACAATCAAAACATTTTTTTGGTACCAGGGTTTGAACTCAGGACCTGTGCTTGTCAGGCAGGCACAGGAACCTCTGAACTAAATCCTCGGCCCCAGAAACAATATTTTAATCAAACAACACACTGGAGAGAATGTATAGGAGGTGAGCTAGATTTAATTAGGGAATTTATACACTTTCTTTGTGGGTCGGTCTGAGCTTTCCAAACCCACGCTGGAGAACACATTGTAAGTTTAAAAATTTGCCTGTTAATAACTGAGACTTCACAGTACCCTTTGCCTTCTAAGAGCCTTTATTTATTTGTAGAAGAAAGAGCTCTCAATTAAAAACCACATGGTTTTCCTGGATCATTCCAGGATTGCCGTAAGTTTTTAATAAGATAAAGAAGAGAAAACCACTTTATGAACTCTAAAGGGCAATTCACTGATTTCAAATGTTATTAACATTTACATCATCAAAACTACAATGATCAAGTGAAATGTATATAGCTATTATTTCATACAATCACCTAATGGAAAACTAATGCAATGAATACATCATCTTAAAATTTTCTACAAATTCTAATATTATATTACTAAACATTTAATATTTAAAGCTGTGTGGTAGTTTGACATCTATTTAGTGAAGAGATAACTACCTTATTTGCTTGAGGAAACTAGTTTCTAGAAAGGTATACTTATGTTAGATGGAAACTTGTAATTTGCATTTAGATCATTAACTTCCATTCCGTTAATTTGGAAGAAGAACAGAGTTGTTTGGAATTGTAAATATTATCCAAAAGAGTAACCCTAAAAATCCAATTGCAAAACCAAAAATCTTTTGCATTTTTCTGAATTTCTGGAAAATTTAGAGAATAAAAACTGTATTTCTTAAACCCACATGACCTATTACTGATGGGACTAGACTACATGCAAGATTTCCAAAGAAGCATTTTTCCATTAGGTCAGTAATTTAATCTGTTTGGGCTTTCCTATGAAGCCCTGACGTGGCTTCTTGGATCTTGCTCTGTATTTTTCCTCTACTTCGCATTCAGTGTCTTCAAATGCTCTTTGAGATATAAGTACATATAATTGGTCATCAGTTTTAATAATTTAAAAATATACACATAAGGCAAATATAGTGTAAAAGTTTGTATTGAACATCAGTAGTAATTTTATGGTTATAGCTCTTAAAATTCACACTTCATCTGATTGAATATTTATTCATGAAAAATAAAGGCTATTTTTCCAATGTAGACTTCTTAGACACATTAAAAATAGAAAATACTTGCCCAGAGATTTAGCTCCATGGTTCCACTGCCTGCCTAGCAAGCACAAGGTCCTGAGTTTGATCCCGGCTAACCACATACAATGCCAGGCATGGTGACTCACACCCACCAGTAATTACCACCACATACCACAGTGCCTGGTGTGGTGGCTCACACCTGTCATCCCAGCACTTAGGAGGCAGAAGCAGGAGGATTGCTGTGAGTTCGAGGCTTGCCTGGGCTACATAGTGAGCTCAGGGCCAGCCTGAACTACAAAGCAAGACCCTGTTTCAAAAAACTAAAAAAAAAAGAAGAAGAAGAAGAAGAAGAAAGAAAGTACTGAACAATAACTATCTGTCCACTTACTTGCAAGTAGTACTGTCTTTGCCCGAGAGTTAGGAATTCCCTTGAGAGAAATTCTCAAAGTAGAATTTCATAGAATTTAGAATCCTGAGAAATTCTTTCTAGGTTCCAAGAGTGGGAAAGTCTGGATACTGTGCAGAGGGAACTAGAGGAAACAGCACCAGCCCCAGAACCAAGACAGGAAATCATTAAGATTCAACCAGTTCTGAAAGCTCTGTGAGTTCCCTGCACCTGAGGTTGTGACAAGAGACATAGGAAGCTCTAAATCAAAGGAACAGATCAGCCACAGTCAAGAGACCACCAAGAGTACTCCAAAGATCAGTCAAACATGGTTTGTTGGGGTCACAGAAAGAAACTGTCAGGTCATTGTCCAAAGCCCAGAATAGTCATTTTATAAACAGGAGCCTCTTATGGAAGAGAGGCTCAAAAGAACTTAGCCATCATTCACAGCGATTGATCACATGGATCTGGAACATCAAGTCAGAAGCCTGCCCTCACCAAGACCTTCTCAAGGCTGACATGTAACAACCTCTGAATAAATAACTACTGCACAAATTTATATTAATAATCCCTTTTCACTTTAAAAATATATTTTAAAATTGATGAAAAGTTTTCTTGGGAGATTAGAGGAAATACTACATACAAGTATGGGAATAGTACCTGACGTATGCTAAGTGTTCATTAAATATTTGCTATCCTCTTCGGATTACTATTTTAAATAAACTCTGGGGTATTCTGTGAGAAAATGTGCTTCCTCCTTAACACTATAAGTAGAAGTTATTCCTCTTGCTACCTGGGGATTTATTTTCCCCTTTATTCTTCTCTAGCTTATTCTCTTCACCTTTTTCACCACTATTTACTGTGATTTTGTTTTGTGCTAAAGATCAAACCCAGGGTCTTTTGTACTCTTAGCATGTATCCTACAACTGAGGTTCCTCTCTGCTCCTCTTTATTAGTTTTTATTACTAAGAAACTAACGCTGGGGCCGGGGATTTAGCGCAAGTCGTACCGCACCTACTTTGGAAGAACAAGGGCTCGAGTTCGATCCCCAAATCCATGAAGAAGGGGGGGAGGGGGAGGGGGAGGGGGAGGGGGAGAAGCAGTTAAGGTTGTGATCTGGGGAATCAATTAAATCTGCTCAGTTTAACCAAAG
Organism: Thryonomys swinderianus; assembly: GCA_004025085.1. Lineage (NCBI taxonomy): Eukaryota > Metazoa > Chordata > Mammalia > Rodentia > Thryonomyidae > Thryonomys > Thryonomys swinderianus. The sequence goes on from PVIC010025519.1 coordinate 21,517, forward strand.
CAGGCTGGGAGACAAAGCTATGTTTCTGCAAAGGTTATTTTCTTCTTTTTATCTTCTGTGCAGTTTTTTGTATTTTATTTTAAGAAAAGTATTTTACAATGACAGTTTTATCCCTCTTTCCGGGGCCATCAAGTGTCCACCATGGCGTTACACACTGAAGAATTCCCCAAAGAGGTATTTGATACGTCAAATTATTCCACCTTATTGAAATGATTCTTGACACCATGGAGTTCACACCCAAATATACTAGTAAAGAATTTCCCCTATTCTTCATGGTCCTAAGTGGTAATGAAACCCACCTTCTATTACATTGCTGATGCTAGTCATCCTCTATCTGATAACTTCTACCTCTGTGAGACCGTTTCTTGAGGAAGGGCACGTATGGCACATGATAGGCTAGATACACAATAGTTACTACAAGAAAAATGGCGAAATCTGATGTTATTTAATTGTTTCAATATATAATTCTCAATAAGGGAAAAGCTAACCATAGATTAATCTTGTGTTTATTTGCCATCTTGTACCCGTTTATACAGTAGGAGACAAATATGAGTGAAATAGTTTTGTATTAAATAAGAATTTATAGTTTTTGTTCACGGTTCAGGTAAGAGTTGAACAAATGTTTAATTTATAAATTAGAACAAAACTTCACCTAGGTTTATTTCTGAACTAGTCGGTCTGCTGGGCTAAGGTTTTGTTTATAAAACTGGGTTCCTTAGCTTGGTGAGCCCACATACTAAATGAAAAACCTTTCATAACCAGTTGCTCCATTGTCTCCCAATATTTTATTTCTGGTCAGAACATCAGCTTGGCAAAATAGTTTAAAGCACATTCCATAACAAGCTAGTTATAGCTAAGAATTTCTATTTTCAAATCTATTAATTAAAAAATCCCTTTTTTTTTTTTTTTTTTTTTTTTTTTGAGGCAGGGCCTCGCTTTTGTAGTTCAGGCTAGCGCTGAGCTCACTATGTAGCCCAGGCAAGCCTCAAACTCAGCAATCCTCCTGCCTCTGCCTCCCGAGTGCTGGGATGACAGGCATGAGCCACCACGCCTGGCACTAAAAAATCCCTTCTTTTTAAGCAAGTATTATTTTTCTCTTAAATGATTAGAAAAATGTATTAGAGACCTAAATACTAAAACAAAAAAACACTAAACCTGCTGGAAAACTCTTGAAGAAATTGGCACAGGGGAAGACTTTGTGAACAAAATCTCAGCAGCATGGGAACTAGCAGAATTAACAATTGGGATCTCATCTTACTAAAAAGCTTCTGTACAGCAAGAGAAACCACCAGCAGAGCAAAAAAGACAACCTACTGTATAGGAAAGAACTTTTACCAGCTGTTTCTCAGACAAAAGACTACAATCTAGAGTATATAAAAAACTTAAAAAATTAGCCTCCCCACCAAATTTAAAAACCCAATTCAAAAACGGGCATCGAAAAGAAGAGACATTTTTCAGGTGAAGAAGTAAAACCAGCTAAGAAACATGAAGAAATGTTCAAAATCACTGGTCATTCGAGAGATGCAGATGAAAACTACACTGAGATTTCATCTCACTCCAGAAAGAATGGCTCTATCAAGAAGTCAACCAACAACACGGGCCGGAGATTTAGCTCAGTGGTTCCGGTGCCTGCCTCGCAAGCGCAAGGTCCTGAGTTCCATCCCGGTAACCACATACAATGCTGGGCATGGAGACTCACACCCACCAGCAATCAATACAACATACCACAGTGCCAGGTGTGGTGGCTCACGCCTGTCATCCCAGCACTTGGGAGGCAGACACAGGAAGATTGCTGGAGTCGAGGCTTGCCTGGGCTACATAGTGAGCTCAGGGCCAGCCTGAACTACAAAGTGAGACCCTGTCTCAAAAAAAAAAAAAAAAGAAAGAAAGAAATCAACCAACAAAAAATGCTGGTGGGGCTGTTTGTCAAAAGGAACCCTTGTCCACTGTTGGTGGGAATGTAGACTGGTCAACCTCTATGGAGATCATTGTGATGATTCCTTTAAAAATACTAGGATTAGAGGTCCCATTTGATCCTACCATTCCCCACTAGTTACATACAAGAAAAAATTAAAAGAATCATACCACAGTGGCACCTGTGTTAGCAGCTCAGTTTGTGATAGCTACATTTTTGAAACAGCCCAAATGTCCATCAACAGGAAACTGGATTTTAAAAAATGCAGTTTTTTTATAAAATGGAGTATTAGCCATAAAGCCTGATAAATTTGAGTCATCTATACTCAAATGATTGAACCTGGAGGACATACTCATAGGGAAACAAATAGGACACATAAATGTAAATACCATACCTTTTATCTAGTGTGGAAAACTGAAGGTATAAATGAATGTCAAAATGTATGATAGATAATGTGAAATAGGGAGAAAATGTGCAAAAAGAAAAGGGAAAGGGTGGGTAGGGGGAAGGAAAGAAGGGAAAGAAAAAACTTGATAGTAAGAAAAAAGGAACAACGCCTAAGTATGCAGGAGGTGGGGGCCGTAGGGAAGGCAGGGGAAAGGGGAAAAACTTGAACTTAACAATACCAAGTATCTCTAACCAATAAAGTTACAGTTTTACTATTTAGTAAAATTTCTCAAAGGAGTCCATTTCTCCTCCAGTTCTCCAATTTTTCTCTTCCAATTTGTTCTCGAAGTCACTTCAATCCAGCTATTACTGAAACAATTCTTTCTTACTTTGTTACCAAGTTATTTAGCCTAAGTTACTAATGGCTCCCACTTTACCAGACCCTTGACTTCTTTGGCATATCAGTAATATTTAAGAGAGATGACTAGCCCCTCTTTCTTTCTTTTAAATTAAATTCTTTGTTGATACATTTTGTATACAGCTCACAATCACACTCAACATTGGGGAATTTATACCAGTATATGACACGAATTAATTCTCATTTTTACCCATATCGCTACCCACCCTACAACCCCCACCCCCATATACATGTGCTTTCTTTTTCTTTTTAAATTATATTTATTCTTTTCCCTCATTATCTTCCCCTACCACTTTCCCTCTGAATATTTCCTATTTCACAAAATCTATCCTACATTCTAGAACTCATTTACATCTACAAATTCTCATACCAGAGAAAAGATAAGGTATTTACATATCTGTGACCTATTTATTTCATTTATTAGTGTGTCTTCAAGGTGTGTCCATTTGCGCATAGATGACTCAAACTTGTTCTTTATAGCAGAGTAATACTCCATTTTTTAAAAATTGCATTCTTTATTGGTACAATTTGCATACATCTCACAATCACACATAATATTGGGGAATTTGTACCAATATATGACACAGCCAATTCTCATTTTTACCCATATCCCACCCACACCTCCCCACCCCTTATATACATGCTCTTTTATTTTCTTTCAGGATCATATTTATTCCTTCCCCTCATTACATCCCCACACCAAATTTCCTTTGGAAATTTCCCATTCTAAAAAGATTGTCATACTACTAGAGCTCATTTACATCTACCGGTGCTCATATCAATGAGAAAATTCGGTATTTGCCTTAATACTCCATTTTATTAAACACACACACACACACACACACACACACACACACACACACACACCTTCTTTATCCAGTCTGCAGTTGATGGGCATCTGGGTTGTTTCCAAGATTGGGCTATTACAAACTGAGCTGCTATGAACATGGGTGCACATATGTCTTTACTATATGATTCTTTTAATTCTTTCGAGTA